>JALIZH010027800.1:0-20008 GCA_030522465.1 Rhipicephalus appendiculatus
TTTTCGCACGCTTGCGCAATGGTGTGCTCCGGAAAGCCCGCTTCCTTAAGGGCCCTGCGACACAAATTTAGCGTGTCGTTTTCATCGCTTCTTCTCGAACTGTGGAATGCACCGATATCGTTGCGCGAGTGGCAACGCCGAAAGCAATGCTGTTATAGTTTTATTTCTGCGGAGAAACCACACTGTTTTCGGACTGGAGCGACATACAGCGGCTATTTTTGTGACCGGAAGTGACGCTTGACCACGTGGGAGTGACGACATAGGCCGTTCGTTTTGATTGGTTCGATGCGACAAGTCGCGTGTAATATTCATACGGTCCCAGATAGACCACACTATTGTGCGCTAAAAATGATAAAAGCTCTCTCTATGCTTCCTCAGACATAAAAGGATTTCCGTTTCTAAATATGAAAATTTCAAAACAATTGCAAGACGACGCTAGGAGCGCTGCACAACGGCCACCACCGGTTAATATACGGCTAGCAGTGTGGGCGACATGGCAACAAGGAGCATTAAGCGAAAAGTCAGAGAGGCGGAGAGGACTTATTGGATGACAGCGATGGAAAAGAAGCCGGCTCTCAGTGACTACCGAAAGGGAAAAAACGAAATAAGGAGGGAGAGGTTTTATGATAATTCAAGGGGAAGCGCTTTACTGTTTGAGGCAAGGTCGGGTTGCCTTAGAACGCGTAGCTAGAGTGTACTAGAAGGATCTGAGTGGGACGGACGGAGCGCTCTTGCTGAGGCGGCACTCGTTGACGGAATAGGGGGCGCTGCGGACGAAGTGGATTGGTCGCGACCGAGCGTGCCGAGGCGCACCGGCCGCGCTTTTTCGCGTTTCGCCCTATTTTTCTATTTACAGGATCTATATACAGACATTAGGGTAGAAGAAAACAAGTGAGAATAAATTCAAACTGACTTCTAAGGCTTTCTGACGAAAGCGTGCCGTGCATTCTTTTCCGAGTTCCCTCTAGAACACGGACAGCGATGCGTCAATGATACCAACTGATTGATCGGGTCATATTTCTCTAAGAAATGGACCACTTAAATGTGTCGTGGTGGCACCTGTAGTTCAGAAGTCAATGCGGGGTCATTGCGCTACAATTTCTACCTTGGAAATTTTCAGCGGCAGTCGTCGGTTTGTCTGAACGCCCGAGAGTGATCGCTGCCGTTGACTGAATACTTCAGCACAGCTGCCGCACATCCCTCGAAACTGTCGTGATACTTTAGCAAGGACGTCCGCAGAATTTCCTGCAGGGGGGTGCATCCTCGGGGGGGGGGGGGGGGTAGCACACGTTAGTCTTTCTTTCACTGCCGTGACATGACCGGCAACCGGCAAGTTATTCAACTGTATGCGATATGCAAAGTTCACTGGCAATCCTGAAGGCTGTTTCACGCAGATATATGCGGAACTTGAGTGTACTTATTCAGCTGTATTAATGAGAACTAACAGACAATGATGCCAAGGAAAGTAAAGGGGATGTTATTAGAAGTAATTTTAATGTAAATGTGAAGAAAGGAAAGTCGACGAAACGATAACTTGCCACCGGCAGGGACCGAACCTTAGAAGTAATTGTAATGTAAATGTGAAGAAAGAAAAGTGGACGAAAAGATAACTTGCCACCGGCAGGGACCGAACATGGGACCTTCGAAGGTCGTAGGTTCGGTTCCTGCCGGTGGCAAGTTATCGTTTCGTCCACTTTTCTTTCTTCACATTTACATTACAATTACTTCTAATAACATCCCCTATACTTTCCTTGGTATCATTCTCTGTTAGTCCTCATCAATATTGCGTTTAACAAGGCAAACGAGCCCTCAGATTTACACGTCTTTCCTTGCTCAGCTGTATAGCTGATTGATACTGCATAGAAAAAATATTATCCGAAATTCCAAAGGGGGGCAGCCACACCCCCTTGCACCCCCCTCCTGAGGCCCATTTACTTTTGTATCATTTTCAATTATTGCAATTACTTACAATATTTTGAGCATGCTGCGTTTCGTGCTCAAATTCGTGCAGTTTCGTGCTCAAATATTTCGGAGCGTTGGGCAAGATTGTAGGCACTGCGTCTGGCGTCAGCGCGGGAACACCGCGGGCGATTCTCACTTCTTTGCCGTCAATGATGTGGGCATAGTCATGCAGTATGCGGTCCTAGAAGTGGAGCTCGCACACTGCAGTTTTCCTCGAGAGCTTTGTCGCTGCGATGGGAGGTTCCTTTCCCAGATTTTTCTCCTACTTTCATCCTTTGGAATGCTAAAAAAGCAACAGCTTCCTTTTTTGTTTTGACGCCGGCATAGCCTGTGCGGGCATCCCGGCGCGTAGCAATGGCGAAGCCTAGCTTTAGTCATGCCGAAGTCGTTGGCACTCATTCAAGGCACCCACCACAGCACAGTAGTACACAGAGACAAAACAGCAGAAGCGCTCACGCACACATAACGAGCCAACGCAGCTAATAGCTGAATGCGACGACGAACACACTTGGAACACATGCGAACCAGTGCAACCACCAATCCACTGCGACCGCAGCGCCGCCACGCCAACTGTCAACGAACCGCGCTTCGCTACGATGCAGGCGCAGAGCCGGCTGCTCGTCCCACTCAGAACTTCTAGTACACTCTAGCGTAGCTATAAAGCGAGATTCTGTAACGAAGAAGAACAATGTACATGCTGTGGGGGAACTAAGGAAACGATGGAACATGTACTGATTGAATGTGGCGATATCCATAGGCGTGCGCACGAGGGGGGGCAGAGGGGGCGGCCGCCCCCCTAATCATCTGAAGGGGGGGGCGCGAATTCCACCCCATACCATTACTCACTCGTACCTTTCACGCCATTTTTGATGCGCTCGGGTTGTGGCTATGCACGATTTTTTACAATAGTGGCGCCTGATGACCCTTGATGGTGAATTCAAATATCACTTCCTACGTTTACCCCCGGAAATCGGGGCCTAAAGACCTTATGCAAAATTGCAGCCATCAGTCAGAGTTTTGACAAAGTCTGATTCGGCGCCATGTCCGAATTTTATTGCTGTCGCTGCTATTACTTCTTACATGTATCTGCTTTGATAGCAGGAAGTCGGGGCGTAAAAACGCCAGACGAGCGTGTAAGAGCCTGTAAACGTTACTGGCATGTCCTAGTTATTGCGTCGACAGTTATTACGTGCAAAAAACTGCCTCACAACAAGAAGGTAGAAGTTTGCCACCGACTCACATGTAAGCCTGTTGTTTTTGAGAATCAAGCTTCGCGTTAGGTTATAAATCTTGTCTGTCTTTTTTTCGGTGTCGCGGATAAAGCGTTGTTAGCTATGGATATCATGCGTGTAGTGTAGGAGGGTTGGGGGGATACTTTAGCACATGGCACGGCTAAGTACAGCGATGGCGACAAGTAAGTGCTGTTGACTCATTTCTAAGCGTATTTCATAAGCGACAGCCTACATCGACCTGATGTCTTGGGCACCTAATTTTAAATAAAACCTCGTCCTCTTTCTTACTTTTGAAATAAAATATATTTCGCTGGGCTGGACACCGTCGCATGCTATGCATAGAATTACTGAACAAACGAAATATCAAGAAAAAGTTCCGTATCTCACGCACGTGAAAATTGAACATGAAAAGTATGCTCGTAAATAACTCGATACGCCAAAAATATTCGCTTTCAACATCATCGCTTTTGGGATCTATGGCACCTTACAAATTCAGCCCCTTGCAGCTTTTTAGTGCCGCCAACGCAACATTTGCGAAACCACCTCAGCGCATCGGTAGCGCACCCACGGTCGAATGTAACAGATTTGCCGAAAAGCATTTTTAAATGCGAAGCATTTCTTAGCGAACTTCGGCGACTTTGAGCGTATCTATCTAGCTATCTATCTATCTAGCCGACTACGACTTTGTGCCCTCCCGGCCGTATCGTTAATGGGATTTATACCAAATTTGGTATGGCATAACATGACTCTATGACGAACGTAAATGGCTGGTCATATCATGAAAATCATGACTGACTTGTCATGAAAAGTATGATTTACATGCCACGCTCATGGTGCGCTCGCGGCCGTTTCGTTAGCTTGATATACACCAAATTTGGGATTGAGTGACGTGACTGTATGACGAACATAAATGACAGGTGGAAATATGCAAATAATGACTTGTCATATGCGACATAACTTGCATGCCACGCTCATGGCGCGCTCGCGGCCGTTTCGTTAGCTTGATATACACCAAACTTGGTATTGAGTGTCGTGACTGTATGACGAACATAAATGACAAGTGGTAATATGGAAATCATGACATGTCATGAGCGACATGACTTGCATTCCACGCTCATGGCGCGCTCGCGGCCGTTTCGTTAGCTTGATATACACCAAATTTGGTATTGAGTGACATGACTGTATAACGAACATAAGTGGCAGGTGGTAACATGAAAACCTTGCCATGCGTGTCATCTACAACCCCATTTACATGCCACGCTCATGGTGCGCTTGTGTCCAGTTCGCTAGATTGATATACACCAAAATTGGTATTGCGCGACGTGACTGTATGACGAACATAAATGACAGGTCCTAACATGTCAAACATAACATGCAAATTATGTAAAGCAGGATTTGCTCCTTCCTGGCTGCTTCGCATTACGTCGATTCCCACAGTGCGTGGGATCTGCCGGCTTTTTTTTTTTCAGTTCCATACAAAAAGAGACACACACTTGAAGCATCTGTTAACATTTTATAGCACACAGGGATGGACACAGAATTTTTCTGAAAGGGAATCAGCTTTTAGGAGAACCTGATGTGCTCTTCTTAGGATAGAAATTTACAAAAAAAAAGTAAGGGTGAGGGGGGGGCAGTCAGCACATCCGGACCGCCCCTCTAAATTTGACAGTGATACCACATGAACTGCTAGAAAATACGCATAGTGAAGTTATACGCGCAAAAAGCATCCCCCCGAACACTACCTTGTTTGACTCCACTATCGAAAACCAAGGGCCAACAACACGCTCCGGCGCAATCGGTCTGTTCGCTGAGAATTGATGTTGCGCACGAGCTGCCTGTCCAGCATGTAATTGTTATCGCAATGTAACAAGCAAAGTAATGTTGCCAAAGCAGCGCAGGCATGCGCGAGTTATAGCCGCATTGCAGCTTTGAAGCTAGTACACGAAGTCGGTTTGACACGAAAGAATATTCGCCGATGAGTGCCGATGTCGTCACATACCAAGTTTAAGAACGGCGTTAGTTGTAAGCAGTAGCCGGCAACGGAACGATACGCAGCTTCTCGTCGGTTGCAAGAAAATCTAACAACGTGTAGGGTAGTTTCCAGCAAACGTTTTTTGTTTTTGGCACGACGCGGCGATGAGGCTCGGCCTACCCGTCCCGACGTGGGAGCGGCCCGCTGCTCTACCGCCTTGAGCGGTAGTGTTCCTCAGGACCTCAATAAAGTTCTGTGTCTGTCTGTCTGCAGCATTCCAATTACCTCAATCTGAGCAACATGGGACATGAAAATATGCCGCCATTGTCGTTCCAATCAACCGCCAGACGTTGACACGTACGCTGACATTGACACGTACGTGGGAAGGCGCACGGCAGCAGGCAAGATATCAGATTTTGCAACAGGGCTATTGGATGCCGTTGGGAGAAGCACACCATCACTTCATTTTCATTTTTGCATCCATGGTGGGACTTTAAGTTTTTTTTTTTTGGCCTCGACAAACAAGGCGGGGGGGGGGGGCGCTGTGGTGAGGCTTCGCCCCCCCTGACAGGAAATCCTGCGCACACCTATGGCGATATCCACCCAGATATACGTGTGGACACGAGTCTACATGAAGCCTTGGGTTTTAGGGACAAATGAAAAGCTGAACACGTCCGCGATAGAAATAAGTAAGAGACGGTTAGAGTATAGGGAGCTTGCACGAACGGCGGCGACGCTATGCACTCTGGGTAGGCAGCCATTTTTTTTGTCAGAGGCGGCCGGGGAGTGCAGTATCACATTCGTGTTTGCGAGCGTTGGCGTAGCTTGCAAACGCGATCGAGTGCGAGCGCAACGCAAATTTAACTCCAAGTAGTGTCGTGCACGATGTCAGCGTCACCGGAAGACTACACCGCAACGCTGTGCCAAAAAAGACCGCGAGCGGTACGAAGACAAGACGAGACTTTGCTGACTGGACCCATTCACGCTTCGTGCAGGCTACTGTGCAAGCGACGTGGACATGTGGCCGCTCGTCGACAGCTCCGATATTCATGAAGTTCTCGTTCTCAAGACGAGTTTTATTACCCGGGAGTAGTTGAAGTCGAGAAAGGCCCTCGAGGGCCACAATTTGTGACGAGTGACTGGGTGCGGAGCCGTGGGTGAAGAAAGTCGCCGCCGACACTTGATCGTCGTCACTCAAGTAAGACGCGTTAAATTATTTAATTTTGCCGTGGATGCCAATGTTTCTTTCTGTCCATGTTAACCACTCCCAGAGCGTTGACAAGCACCCCGTCGAGGCCTGGTTCATGGGCAAGAGTTATGGCGAGGTCCTTGCCGCGCACTGCACATGCATGGCCGGAAACGGCGAAGCCTGCTCGCATCTCGCTGCGCTGTTGTTCTACGTGGAGTACGGCGTACGTGCACGAGAAGAGCGCTCCTGCACAGACGGCCCCAACAGCTGGCTTCCTCCGCTCGTTAAGAAGCTTTATACTGGCTGCAATGCAATTAGCGTCGTCGGCAATGAAGAAGCGCTGTCTAGATAGAGAAGATGAACGACGATCACGGTGTCGGTGGCGACTTCGTTCACCCACGGCTCCCGCACACGATCGTCACAATGTTGTGGCTCTCGAGGGCCTTTCTCGACTTCAACTACTCCCGGGTAATAAAACTCGTCCAGAGAACGAGAACTTCGGAGTTGTCGACACGCGGCCACAAATACACGTCGCTTGCACGGTCGCCCGCACGAAGCGTGAATGGGTCCAGTCCGCAGAGTCTCGTCTTCTCTTCGTACCGCTCGCGGTCTTTTTGGCACAGCGTTGCGGTGTAGTCTTCCGGTGACGCTGACATCGTGCACGACACTTAATCTTTGAGTTAAATTTGCGTCGCGCTCGCACTCGATCACGCCTGCAAGCTATGCCAAAGCTCGCAAACAGGACTGCGCTACTGCACTCCCCGGCCGCCTCTGACAAAAAAATGGCTGCCTACCCAGAGTGCATAGCGTCGTCGCCGTTCGTGCAAGCTCCCTATTGGTGGCAGAAAAGTAGAGATAAAGGACAAAAATGAAGAAGGGGGAAAATAAGGTCATTCTGCCTTAAGAAGCAGAGAGATGGACCGTGAACTTATATTTTTCTTTGCTGTAATAACATAGATTTAATCAATGTAGATAAGGCATTAGGCCACCATAAAAAGAAAGTTTTTTTCGAGCCTGGTGGCAGACATGTCACCGCCCCGTTATAAAGGGGACGCTCATAGCATCCATCCATCCATCCACCACGGCCGGACTAGACTCCCTCCTAGGAGGGAGTCCAGTCCTGCCGTGCCACCACGAGGCGAGTCGTCCGGTACGTCTCTGGACAGACGGTACGATTTTGCATGCGATGCGACGTGCGGCGTCGGATGCCCGGCATGCGGCGTACGACGTTTCGAGACACATGGGGCGAACGAGCAATCAGCGGCAGGCTCCGCCCACATACAGCGCCTCGGCATGCGCACTGGGAAGACTTCGTATCCTCGTAATGAAGCACAAAACAAACCACTTTGCACAGCCACGCTTCGTTCTATGAGAAAATAATGAAAAAAACTACGCCTTCGTGCACGACAAGCACGTCGCAACAGCGGCAACAGCACCCCGTCACTCACGACTCCGATGGGTAGGCTTAGCATGGCGGGCGCCGGCTGTCACCTGCGCCGTTCGCAATCACACGCGAGCTCGTCGTAGAGCGCTTATTTTTGCCAACACGATCAAGCTTTGCACTCGTACGTAATGCGTTAGCATGCGCTATAAACTTCCTCGACGTCATCGATGTGAAGAGCAAAGGTGGAAGCGAAGCGCGACAGGCTCGCCGAGACGCCGGTGCCGCTGTGTTTACCTGCGAAATGGGCTTGCATCGCTGCTCGCGATCTCACTAGTGGTTTCGAAACGGGCGTTGTCTTGCAGAAATGGCACAGTTGAAACATCACTTTATTCAATCCGGAAATCTTTCACGTCACAAGTGAAATGTACTCCATGTTTATCACGCCGCCGCGAGCGGCAATGTCGGCGAATGCTCCGAGGCCCGACTCCATCGACTCGCCTTGGCCACGGTCGCCGCTCTCAGGGAGATGGCACCACCAGCGGCGTGACGACACGCTTCTCCCGAGCTGTCATTGGCTGCGGCCATGCGACCATCCGATGCGGCGACCGGCGGCGACCAAAATATCTGCCCGGTTTGATGCTCGCCGGGCATGCGGCGCGGCGGTCCGATGCGATGAAACGTCACAAAACGTCACGAAACGTCACCATGCGATGCCGCGCCGGACGCCGCATCGCATGGAAAATCGTACCGTCTGTCTCGGCCTGATTGGAAGTGGCCTTTGACGTCAGTGGGAGAGTGAAATGCGAAAGGGAACGTTTTTTTCTCGTCGTCTGCTGGGGTTTTGTAGTTTGACGGCTTATAACTTCCCGTTGCCGTGTACCGATTTCGATAATTCTTTTTGCGTTCATCTAAGTATTCGGCACTACACGAATTCCAGCGCTGTAGAATGCAGAAGAAAAAGCGTCGCAGGGCATTGAAGTTAATCTGTAGCCCGTCCTGACAAGATTTCTGCAAGGCAGAACGAACACAGGAAAAAGGCTATGCCCTGTTTGATTAATTTTGAATGGTTAGATGTGAAATCTAGTAATGGTTGTAAGCACTGATGTACAGATCAGTGACAATGGGAGTGGTCACGGCAAATGCGGCATCAACCACGTTTTTCAGTACACAGAACGCAAAGAGGCCATCGTCTATCAAATCCCATTATCATGCGGAAAAACATACATTGGACAGAGCGGAAGGTGTGTAAATATCCGTCTTAGGGAGCATGAACGTTCACTGTCAGACACGAAACCACATTCACTCGCCGCCCATTGTAAACAATGCGGCTGCACACCATTCTTCGCCGACAATATGATTCTGTCACGTCATAAACAACAGATAGCAAGAGAAGTCATCGAAGCATTCCACATCCAAAGGAAAGGAGAAAAATGTGTCAGTCTACCTTCTATCGCGCTAAGTGACGCGGAATTTCGATACCTAAGTGGCACCTGCACATGATCACAATGTTTATCTGTTTCTGTTCTTTTGGTACTTCACCTTTATATTAGCATGTTCTTTCCTAATAAAATCAGTTGCGAGTTAGCGCCCGTGTTGTCTACCTTCTTTTCTTAGTCCTCGTCCGTCAGTGCGCTGCTAAAATCAAGAGGAATCCTCTACTCTACTGAGCGGCCCCCGCGTCCCACAGCGCATGCGCGTCCCCTCCCCTATGCTCTCCTACGCTCACCCCCTTCCTCTACTCTAGGAATCATCTACTCTACGGAGCGGCTCCCACAGCGCATGCGCGTCCTCTCCCCCTCTCTCCTCTAAGAATACTCTACGGAGCGGCTCCCGTGTCCCACACCCCCACAGCGCATGCACGTCCCCCTCTCTCTCGTCTCCTACGGTCCCCCCCCCCCCGTCCTTTCCTCTAGGAATCCTCTACGGAGTGGCGCGCACGACAGGTGGTGTGACAGCTGCATACTCCGCTGGGAGCGCCACGGTAGTTCCGCGGTATGAAAATGACGGAGCGCGCGCGCCTCATTCTCTCTCCTGTGCAGCGCCGCGATGAGCGCCCGGACCACTGCCGTGAAATGAGAGCGGCGACGTTCCTCCCGCTCAAGCTAATTATCTCCCCGCTGCTTCGCATCCGCACATGGTTCCCTTTAGCGGGAGATGGGGAATTTTTTTCTTAGTGCCCTCTGCGCGTGCCATTTATTACTCAGTGCAGCCCTTGCGCTGCATGGAAACGCGCGCTCGTAAAATTCGTCTGTGATGACACACCCCCCTCACGTGTTTTAGTGTTTCGCACTTGCTTGCGTTCTCGGAATTATTTTGGTGAAAATTTAAGTTGTGCTGTGAGCCTAGTTGTGACGTGCGTTGCATCGTTGGTGAAGGTCGTGAGTACAGTGTCCAACGGGCAGCGGGATGATACGGATAATATTTAACGTCGAGTGCTTGCCTCGGTACCTGCGGAAAGGATGTGCTGTGCAAAAATGCAGTAGCAACACACGTATGCCAGGCTACCCTTGTCTTCTAGATAACAAACAAGGGCAACGGTTAGGAACTGTGTCACTGGACTTTCATGCATCAGTGGGGATCTTCGATTTTCAGACCTCTGGCAGCTATCTGGCAGCCAGAGCTAGCCAGAGGGTCAGCGAGCTGGTTCCGGTCGGGACAGGAAACAGCGTCTTGGTCACGTGTGTGGGGAACCCGAGACAACCCGAAGCTGCCCGAAAATTGCAAAATCGAACGCTGGGACAGCCAGCGTAAACGTAAACAAACCCTACCGTCGTGGCAGCAAACGAAACATTGCGCCGCGTGCGCGTTGATTTTTCCTGCATTGCCCGCTTGGAAATATGTGGCTAGGTTTGCCGAAGAGCTGAAATAATATCCTCGAGCAAACGCATTTGCGGTACGACCTCGTACGCTCGCAAGATCACGCGAAACTCGCCCCGTCCGCGAACAAAACAGCCAGCTGGCGCACGGCGCCTCGAGCACGATGCAAGGTGAGCTGCCGCGCCGCTAACGGCTTAACAAGCTCACGTCTGCTTAGTACATGTAAAAGTCACTGCACAACGCGACGCAAAATCTCGCGAAAGTGACCGTGTCCCAACAAGAGCTCGAGGATATACCTCCTCAGCTATCGCGTACTACGTATCGCACACACGCGTTGACCAACTTGCGTTTTTTCTTAACTTCAGAAATGCGGTGGTATCGGTACCACGAGTGCGCGTCATATCTAAAATAAACTTCTGCATGACGCGTTTTCGACTCGTTCTGGCAGATGTTGACTGGGCCTCTTTTCCAGTCCTGAGTGGCACTTCCAAAACAGCTTTCATTTGAGCTACTATGAGAACCGTGTCCAGGGCTACCATCCTCGCGAGCACAAGCGCTACATATTAGCTAACCGCTTCTGGTGTTGCTAATGCCCATGTTGCTGCTGTTACGCAACTGTAAACAACTGGTTATATAAAACATATGCGACTGTTGAACATATGTCTGTGTGTGCAACCTTTGTAGGGTGTGTTCAGATAAGAACGTCGGTGCATGTCCGCCGACCCCCTTTAATTTCGCCGAAAAAAATATATTTTGTTTTCCGATTCCCCAGGACCCCAAAATCACTTTTGGTTTCACGAGAAAAAATTTCACCTTCTTTAAAAAAAATTCACAACTCTTCACTGAGCCGTCACCACCTCTTTCTAATTTCGCGAAAATGGGATTTCGATGAGACGCTACAAAAACACTATTGTAGCTGTACGTCCGACAAATTTTATACCCATACGAAGGATAGTTTGTGTTGAGAAAAAAATTATTACTTTGAAGTTTTGATGTTGTTCTGTTAAGAAAAAAAAATCGCGAAATCGACACAAAGCTCAATAATCCTCACATTTAAGATTTTTTTTACTCCGCAAGTATAAACGCCAGACTTCCCAAAGTTTTTAAAAACATTGCCATATGTTTGGTGAACAAGTGTGCTGAACGAAATACCTGAGAGTGACTTCAAACGTTAACCAGAAATGTTCAACTGAGGACATGTCTCTCAAAATGCAATATTTTGAAGATCATTTTAAAAAAAACACCATCTTCGATTTTCTTTAATCTCTCCAGAATTAAAGCCGAGCACGTGTTTTAACTTAATCTGTAAAAACATGTTGCATTATTTTTGTGAGGTCGGAACTACGAAGCACGAAAAGTGGCCAAATTGACGTATAGTGAGTAACCACAACATTGAGAGAGCATGGGGCAATAGTTGCCATTATCGTTATTTTTAGGTCGAGAATGTCTTCTGTGGATCGACGGATTGTCAGGAATAAAACAGGAACAGTTTGTTTTCAAGAGGAAATTATTACTACGTTTTTTCACGCAAATCACAAAAACTTCTACACGGGTCCCAGCCTCTGAGCATGCCGCGATAATGAGTCGCACTCTTCGCAGAAATCGCTTTCAAAATTTTTCCCGCATGTGAGCCTGCGTACGCCTCATAAGGGAGGTGGCTGGAGAGGATCCACCGCCGGATATTTATCGCTTCCCATGACACATCGGTAATGTGATAACGCAGACGGTGCGTGTCGGCACAAGCGGCGCTTCTGCAGCACGACTGCGCTCGCCCGCTCCCTAAAAAAAGAAAGAACATAAACAAGAAACAGCTCAACTCGTTTAAGAAAGGTCGAAGTAATAAGAGAACGTCGGCTTTCAGTTCCGTTCGTCGTCGACAACCCGGCAGTCCTCTGCTGGTGAACGAACGTGAGTACGCGTGCGCGTATTACACTCCCCTGATATTGATGGCCACGTTGTGGAGCTCAGAGCGAGCGTTTTGCGCTGACTACCGAAAGAGGCATACGAAGAAGATTGCCTACAAGCGGAACTTTCTATGTGTGAAAGATTTGAATGTCGCCTTACTAAGGAAGCGCATGTCAGAAAAAGCCTCATCTATCAGAGAAACCGACATTTTGTGCCAGAGCTGTTTCAACCGCTTGAAACAGATCGCCGTAGAGTCTCCAGATGCACCTCAGTCTGGCGCAAATTTTGTTCCCGAACAAATTGCTGTCGAAGAGCTAAACGTACTCGTTAAGACAACCGACGTGACAACCCTGAAAATTCCGGCGAAAGTGAAAGCACAATGCCGAGTGTCTTACGCCAAGCGTAAGAAAGCGGAGATCGAGGGCGTTATCTCCAGGGCAATTTCTGCTGTCCTTACAGTAGCGTACGGCACTACAGAGGAACCTGGTCCTTCAGCGGAAACCTGCAACACGTGTCGCGAGTGGCTGCGCAACCTAAAGCACGCATTCGATACCTGCGAATCATACGATGAACGCTGCCGCCTCCTGACATTGCTCCCTGTGAACCTTTCTCATCAAAAGATTCAAGAAATGGTTCCATCCGCAACTCGGGACCTCATTCGGAAATCCAGAAAATACAGACACCCGGGTGTGGTCAAATCCGAACCTCTACTAGAGCACTGCACGGGCTCGGGCCTACCCGAAAACCCGGGCCCGGCCCGGCCCGTGGGCCGGGCCGGGCCGGGTAAAGTAGGTTTCACTGCGGGCCCGGGCCGGGCTCGGGCCTGAAGCTCCGGGCTTAGGGCCGGGCCCGGATTTGAGGTGCCGGGCTCGGGTCGGGCCGGGCCTGGACTTTTCTCAATTCTTTCTTAAAGGGCCACGAAAGTGAAACACTGAAGTGGTTTAGACTAATAATGCGTACTCTGAGAATTTGAATATCATTCATTTCACCGCCATAACTTTATTCACACAGGAAAAAATCAAGGCTAAAGCTCCATTTTGGAATTTCGCGCTGAAATATCTGCGCGTGGCGTCACGGATTTCAAACTGTATTATTCGTATTTTGGGGGGCACTGGATCTTCAAAATTTTCTGAAACTTGGTATGTTAAGTCTATAGGCTACTCAGGGGTCAATTTACTTCATTTTTACCGATTAGGATACGTAGGCCCCAGTAGACGCCTTCCGAATCTATAACGTGACGACATCTGCTGCGCGAACTTCAAGGTGGCGTCGCCACCCGCATTTTCGCGCTCACCAAGTCTTGTCACGGCGAGCGTGGTTATTTTGGAATTGTAAAAGAGTAATTTACGGATAATAAAAAATTATTCTTCTCTTTAGTGTCCCTTTAAGATTATTCCAGAGAAATTGCGTATACATATATGTTTCACATTTTATCTAAAAAAATGCTTCTTTTATGTGGGGCAAGCTAATTGGAGTTCTATGATGGACAAGTACTGAACTTCTTTTGCTTCTTGCATATGGGCCTACTTAATTTATCTGAAACGGGCGAGCTAAAAGTAAATAGGCTAGACGCTTACATAGTTAAAGGAGCACTGACACAAAAGTTTTGCACCTTGTTTTTTTTTTTTTTTTTTTTTTTTTTTTTTTTTTTTTTTTTTTTTTGTTGCAATAGGTAGCTTACGACCCACTTATCACGGCTGGAAACCTCGTTTGCGCGAGTGAGCGACGGTTAGTTATTTACAGACGTTTTTAGAGCGCCCAGTCGCAGTTTCGGTTTCAAAGAGCACCGAGCTAGTCAGGAGCAGTTCCGGTAGCAAGATAAACACAGCTCACCACGTGGCCACGCAGAACTGTGACGTAGGCGGCGCGCGCGAGAGCGGGCGCCGCCTACGTCAGGCACGGAGGAAGAAATCGCTGGTAGCGCAAGGGCACAACCAACAACCAGCCAATACAAAATCGTGACGTAGTTTGTTTACATTGCTACCGCGTTGATGTCGGCGTCGCGAGAGGCTCGCATCTCGCTCAGTCGTGCGGCATGCACTTTGAAATTGATTTTAAATATGTTCTAGGCTATATTTGCCCTTGATATTTCGTAGGCGTTGTCTATGTCTCCACATACATCTATTTCACTCATTATCTCGCCTTGGAAATTTTGTGTCAGTGCTCCTTTAACATCTGGCTATTCTGTGCTTTATTCGCATTCTTTATTATTTTATATCCCAAATCTTACTCTGTGGTCACAGTAATTAAAGTAATATAATAAATTTATAACTTATCATCGCAAGAACTCTAAAGCTGGGAAACGATCTTGAATATTCCAGCCCTCCACTTAAATGAAAGGACTGCACGGAGTCTCGTTACATAGGATCCCTATAAAGACATTTGTTTTCCGTGGCTCTGTCACGGCTCCCAGTGGTCATGTCCCACGAGATGGACATGCACAGCCTACTTTCTGCGCCCACATTCTTAGCGTTCGAGCTTTCGTCTTGTTCTGCTGTAGCAGGGGTCTCAAACTCGCATCAGCTAACGGTCTGCATTCACGAAAATTTAGTCCCGCAATGACCAGGGCAAGGGGTAGGAGAGGGGGGGGGGGGGGGATACGTTGTACCAAATGTCACCTAATTTTGCCATTTGAAATACATTTCCCATATCTCATATATCGGTCATTTCTGAAGGGTATTTGGTGGCGAGATTCCAGCAACATAACTGTACCTATCTCCAAAATGACTAAAATCTGGACGCCGATTCTGAAATATAGACTTTTCTTTCACGGTTATGTATGAACGCATGGTGGACGCATGGGGTGTCTCACAAGATTATGCTTTAGACCTGCCATGCCTATGTAGCTTATAAAAAAAAAATCGGACAAAGGCAGCCGTGTGCGGGCCGCGGGCGGCGTGTTTGAGACCCGTGCGCTATATATTGCGAGAGATACATGATACTGCCGCACCAACGCTGGAATGTACAGGTATAGCATAGGCCCATTAAACAAGGCCTCGGGCAAAGTTTATTCACTTACGAAATGCCTGGCTTGAAAAAGGACAATTACGAATTCCGTGCCATGTGATTGATGTCCCTTTACCTCGAATCATCTGAGTAAGCGTCGAAAAGCTGATTCGCGCCTTTATTACCAAACTGGAACAAACCCTGAAAATAGATCGAGATCTCTTCGTCCTCTTCCTGTTAGTCGTACAGTCCAATGACCACCTTCTATACTAGTACAACATCGTTAGGAAGGCGTACACCATAATAATATGAAAAAAAAAGAGAGCGTGGTGCAAAACATTCATAACATACACTGCTGAAAACTGCAAGGAGAAACCCTCAAAGAGGAGTTTTATATATGACATTGACGACCGGCACAACATTCGGGAGCGACAGAAATGAAGGGATGAGCTGGACAGCTATGTTCATTGTGCAGAAGTCCGCAGAGACATCCTAAATTCGCTCCAGTAGTGCAAGTTAAAATGAAAGACAGGCGACGCCTCGACAATTCGCAAGGCAGATGTACTCCCCTGCTAGCGTCAGTGAGAGAAACTTTAGCGCGGCAGGATATGCGATGCAACAGCGATTTGATTTTTTGCACAATGACATGTGAAGAAACAAGCTGTAAAATATACCACTAACAACTGCTAGAGTGTATATACTAGCAGCGGTGGGATATTTTTTTTACAGCGAAAGCTGTTATGAGATCACAACAAGGGTCGTTTCTGCGCCGTAGTTGTCCGCCGCCGCCGCCGCCGGTGTCCGTAACCAATATCGCACGAAATAAGAAAAAAAACTAAATAAAAAAAACAGCTGTGACAGAATGGGAATCGAACCCGGGTCCTCTGCGTGGCAGCCCAGCACTGTACCACTGAGCTACGCCACTGCTTGAAACTGCTGTGCAAACTGACCCTAGGCAGGCTTCATATCGGGTAAGGAATCGCGTTAACTTGTGTTGTAAAGCGCTTTAAAGCAGTAAAGCAAGAACCAGGCGTCACGCAATGCGAATTGCGTAACGAGTGGGTCGTTCAATGCTCCAACCCATTACAAAAGCCTGAGGCATAATTCTTCATCGTCGTCAGCCACAGCATCAACAAAGTGCACATAATTCGTTACAAGAGTGTAGCGGGCACCGCGCCTTTCTGAAGAATGACGGAGAATGGCATAGTAGACGGTTCCCCACTACACAAAAATTATAATGATTTATAGTGTAGTGGGTACCATGCAAGTGGGCTTGTAGTAGTTGCCCCAAGAGTGTTCAAAAAAGGCTAAAGGCCGCTCTCCCAGCTTTCGCTGTGGCTGTACTGCGCCTTCTGCGCAGGCCTGGCGGTTTTTTTTCTTCGTTTCGGCTGCTTATACGTATTTCTAAAAGTACACGTGGTGCGCACGGTTCATTATAATTTTTGTCTACGTTAGTGCAGTTACAAGAACGCAATGAATTTTGCTTTCTTTCTCTATTTCTCTTGCCCTGGAAAGGGGCTACTATGCTGACGACAGGCGCTAGGCACTGCATATCATGAACGGTGCACGATTGGCTTTGTCGTTAGAGCACGCTTTAAATTTTAATACACCGCAATGTAAACAAAGGCAGAGAGCGTTCTGTTCCATGTGTCCTCTGTTTTTATTGCGCTCTGTATTGAAACTGAACTCATGCTGCAAATCATTTTTCTTGCTACAATATCTGCTGCGAAACGCTCTTGATGATCCCCATGGTTGACGTTTCGGCACCTTGTTCACAACGATTGTGAACAAGACTCGCATTACGGGTCCCGCAGCGTCAATGCATTTTTATTCCCTTGTGGTCGGTGGTCTTTTTATTCAATGATTCTTCCCGTGCAGACGGTTGTCCGTCCACGCCTTGATTGCATCCCCATAGTATTTGCAGAAAAAGTAGGTACAGTGTACCACTGCCTAGTAAACATTCATTGCAGCTGTTTCCACCGTGAGCCTCTTTATACAAGAAATTACGGTAGATTAAAGTATAATTGTTAGCGAAGCATGCGCCACCAAAGCGACACCACCTAGATTATTGGCTCGGGCCTATGTCGGGCCCGATCTGCAGTCGGGCCGGGCCGGGCCGGGTAGGCGAATTTTTTCCTCGGGTACGGGCCGGGCCCGGGTCTTGCTTTGAATCACCGGGCCGGGCTCGGGCGGGTAAGTTTAAACAACTTCCGGCCCGGGCCGGGCCCGGGCCGAAAATCCCGGCCCGTGCAGTGCTCTAACCTCTACACCAGATCGAAGCTGAAGCCAGAAAACATACAGGCAGCAATGAAATACTATACTGACGATGAGCTCAACTCCACCAAACAAAGCCCAAACAAGAAACATTTCATTGCAATTAGTTCTAAAGGACAAAAAGAGTACGTTTCAAAACGGCTGATGACCAGGTCCATTCGGGAAACATTTCGTCGACAGCGGCTCACCCTGACACAGGGATCGAGCTCACGAAGTTCTCCTCCTTGAGGCCGAAATGGGTTGTGTGCATAAGCTTGCTTCACCAGGAGCAAGATACGCACTAGTGCTTCAGTGACGTTTGTGACTGTCTAACTTGTGCTATGACTTGTGACTATGACTCCCTGTGTATGCAATAGGGGTAAATAAACAGTTCCTTCCGAGAGCTCGACTTGACTACATTTCTAAAAATCTTGCGGTTAGTCCTTATGCCAGGACGAAAACTGCGACGCGTGCACGCACGCAAATGAACAAATTTGCACTTTAAGGCAACTCTTTGGTTTTATCTGTCAAGCTGTTGTCCCTCGAGCACAACAGATGACATTCAGGACCTAAAAATAATGATAATGGCAACTATTGCTCCATGCTCGCTCAATGTTGCGGTTAGTCAATATACGTCAATTCGGCCACTTTTCGTGCTTCGTAGTTCCGACCTCACAAAAATAATGCAACATGTTTTTACAGATTAAGTTATAACACGCGCTTGGCTTTAATTCTGGAGAGTTTAAAGAAAATCGAAGATGGTGTTTTTTTTTAAATGATCTTCAAAATATTGCATTTTGAGAGACATGTCCTCAGTTGAACATTTCTGGTTAACGTCTGAAGCCACTCTCAGGTATTTCGTTCAGCACACTTGTTCACGAAACATATGGTAATGTTTTTAAAAACTTTGGGAAGTCTGACGTTTATACTTGCGGAGGAAAAAAATCTTAAATGTGAGGATTATTGAGCTTTGCGTCGATTTCGCGATTTTTTTTCTTAACAGAACAACATCAAAACTGCAAAGTAATAATTTTTTCTCAACACAAACTATCCTTAGTATGGGTATAAAATTTGTCGGACGTACAGCTACAATAGTGTTTTTGTAGCGTCTCATCAAAATCCCATTTTCGCGAAATTCGAAAGAGGTGGTGGCGGCTCAGTGAAGAGTTGTGAATTTTTTTTTAAAGAAGGTGAAATTTTTTCTCGCGAAACCAAAAGTGGTTTTGTGGTCCTGGGGACTCTGAAAACAAAATATATTTTTTTCGGTGAAATTAAAGGGGGTCGGCGGACATGCACCGACGTTCTTATCTGAACACACCCTGTACATACCTTTAGCGTCATTTCGTAACGTTTCGCTCAATAAAAAAATTACAATACAGTTACCTTGCCTCCGCAGATATGCTTCGCACAACATCGATTCCCAAGGTACGTGGGATCTGCCGAATTTTTTTCACGTCAACGCGTCGTAGCGTAACATACCATACCACATACACTGGCCCGTAGATAGAAGTAAGCTCGCACGCCGTTCGCGACTAACGAGCATCACACAAAAACATCTGTCGCGATCTCTGTTATTCAATCAGGGCATTCTATCACCATCGAAGACCGAATAGTCAAGTTTCTGAAGAGGTTCACTCACGCAAACATACGACGGAGCGAAATGATAGTTCGACCACAATCGTCTTCGCTAAGTGCACAGAAAGCAGGCACGGCATCACAAACGAATACTACTACGAAAAAGATAAACTCGAAAGTTGTCTCCACGCGTGCGTACGAACGTGTAGTACATAACTTTTGAGACATGTGCACGACGCAGTTAGCAGGCAACAGTTCGCCGCGTAGTTCACGGAAGGAAGCTTCGCGGGAAACATTACAGAAGCGATAAACCGTAGCTTCAAATGTTCGCCGCCACTCGTAATCGCCCCATCTCGCACGGCGGAACACGCTTTAGAAGATAACTCCACGCGTAATGACAAGCGAAGGCGCAGTCCCCAAGCGCCCACATTGCCCACATTGCAATCCGTCGAGTCCTCACAAAGATGGCGGCAAGCGCGTATCGTCGCTTTTCGGCGTCTGCTAGCCCAAAACCACCCCAAAACCTTCCAGAGAGCTTCCACGACTAAATTGTCCTGGACGCTTCTGGCGACCCTCGGGCTCCCCGCGGGTCGCCAGAACCGTCCAACCCGAAAAAACGAACACCAACCGGAAGTGCGCCGCGGGGGGGGGGGACGGAGCAACCCGAGAAAAACGAGCGCGCTCTGGCTGGCTCTGGCAGCCCGCGGGTAGCCAGAAGTGGAAAATCGAAGAGCCCCAGTATATTCCTGCGGCCCGGCTTTTTTCTTGAACAC
>JALIZH010027801.1:0-22556 GCA_030522465.1 Rhipicephalus appendiculatus
ACACACACAGGCGCGCAAAAAAACAGATAAAGCTGTATTACTGCAGCTCTTTGGTATCGCAGTGTAGAGCGCCTATAGCGGATGAAGAGCCGGATGTGCTTTCCCGCAGAACCTAGTGGTCAAGGTTGTTGACGAGCTTCGGCTCAGCCTGCTGGTTGCTGGGCGAACAGATGCAGCGAGAGGAACGGCTCCCAGATCCGTCAGTGCTGTTCTTCCTTGACCTTCTGGAGATTGACTTGTTGCTGCGCACGCGATCTCCGAAGCTGGTCGCCAAGTAAGTCTCGCAACTGGGAGAGTGGCTGCTGAAGCTAATGGCTTATTATGTGTGCACAACGCATGGGTTCATTACGAAGGCTGATAATTCTCAAGTTTTGGGCACAAGCATAAAAAAATAAAAGTTGGAGGCTTTTACTGAGATATTCGTTATTTGCTGACCACCGACAAGGCGCGGAATAAGAGTCTAGAACATGTGGTTGGCATAAGACAGTTGACTAACTTGAAGGTCAGGTGTAAGGGTTCATATGTTGTAAGTATGATGATTCGTACCAGTAATGCAAACAATCACGCTGTGGTTAGTGTTGTACCAAGGTACAAATAAATAAAAAAAAGTTTCGCTGCAAAGGCGAAAAAATAATTGCACCGATCTCCCGCTAAAGGGAACCATGTGTAGATGTGAAGGAGCGGGCGCTAACACTTACAGTGGCGCCGGCGTTGACGCTAGCGCACATCGCAGCGTTGGGCAGGAGATAAAACTGGGGAGGCGCAAAGCAGGCAGTGATGGAGCAGTGTTTCCTACTGGAACATGCCAATCGCTGCTAATGGGCAATGAGAGACAGAAGACTCCGACTGGACACAGAGACCCGCACTCCGCTTTTAGTTAACCCGAACGCTGCGAATTTTGATCTTTCGACAACGCACAGGAGAAATCTCCCACCGGCACCACCTTGCAGCTCAAGATCCATTGCCATATATATGGGGTGGCCAGTGAACGGTTGAGCAGCGCGAGCAGTCAGTTTTTTCAACCAACAAACTCGCTAGCAGACGCTGCCTGCGTCGGCGTCGCGAGGCGAGAGGGGGGAGCGTAGGAGAGGAGAGAGAGGGGGGTGACACGCAAGAGCAGTGGGAGTGTGAACGCCGTGGGCAGGGATGCGTAGAGGAGAGAGGGGGGGAGCGTAGGAGAGGAGAGAGATGGGGGGACGCGCATGCGCAGCGGGAGGTGTAGACGCCGCGGGCAGGGATGCCTAGAGGAGAGAGGGGGGGAGTGTAAGAGGGGAGAGAGGAGGAAAGGCGCATGCGCAGTGAGGGTGTGGTTGCCGCGGGGAGGGATGCCTAGAGGAGAGAGAGGGGGGAGAGGAGGTTTTTTATTTTTATTTTTTAAAGGGTTTGCGCATGCGCAGTAAGGGTGGGCACGCGGCACACCACCACCACCGGATTAAGCTTCGCCATAAGATGCTTCACATCTAATAATGCGATAGCGAGAAATTGGAATGTCACACGAAGATTGACGAGCAGCTCGATACTTGAATCTTCCCGCTGAAGCGTAAAGAAGGACGCTCGAAAAGGACGCGCAGGTATACACAGGACAAGCGTGAACTAACTACAACTATCAGAGTTGTTACGCCTGTGTGTGAGCAACGCGCCGCAAGTGTCGACAGCGCAGAACCCGACGCTCTTAGATATTTTTCCTTTTAAAGTGCGGCGCGCGGAATCACCCCTCTGCGTCTCCTGCCTCGCGATGGCGTCTGACGAAAGGTGTGGGCGATGTTCTTTTCTGTGTTTTCTTTTTTTCGTTCCACTTCAGGAGTGGGTACAGAAAGGGGCCCGTTTTTCGTGCCAGTCTCAAGGGCAGTTTTCAAATTGAAATAAAATGTGGGAGTGTTGCGTGATGGAAAACACGCTCAAGCTCCTGCGAGATCTGCATACCGCCAGCGGTTAATGGTGTCTATAACTAGCTTGCAGTTAGTATGCCGCCGCATGCATGGCGCATGGCAGAGTGGTTTAACGCAGCGCACTGCGGAGCGAAGGTTGGAATCCCGGTCGGTTGCCTTGGAATTTTTTAGATGTGAAGCATCTTATGGCGAAGCTTAATCCGGTGGTGGTGGTGTGCCGCATGACCACCCTTACTGCGCATGCGCAAACCCTTTGCGAAAAAAAATAAAAATAAAAAAATCGTCCTCTCCTCCTCTCTCTCCTCTAGGCATCCCTTCCCGCGGCAACAACACCCTCACTGCGCAGGCGCCTCCCCTCCTCTCTCTCCTCCTACGCTCCCCCCTCTCTCCTCTAGGCATCCCTGCCCGCGGCGTCCACACTCCCATTTCGCATGCGCGTCCACTCCTCTCTCTCCTCTCCTACGCTCCCCCCCCTCTCTCGCCTCGAGACGCCGACGCACGTAGCGTCTGCTAGCGAGTTTCTTGGTTGAAGAAACCGACTCCTCGCGCTGCACAACCGTTCACTGGCCACCCCGTATATATGGCACTGGATCTTGCTACGTATCCAGCTACGTATCCCGCCCAGCCTATCACGACGTGACAGTACCTTGCTGGGCCGTCTGTGGCTTGGAGTGGCGTTTACAAATGCCTATTCATTTCTGATTGGAATGGCTGACAGCCCGTCATGTGAAGTATGCGGGTGCAGCGAAACAGTCACGCACCTTCTCTGTGACTGCACCCGCTTCAACAGCGAAAGAGCGACCCTCTCAGCCGCACTGGGCCAGCTGGACAACCGGCCCCTCACAGAGGACAAAATCCTGGGGCCCTGGCCCACCCGGTCTGCAACACGAGCCGCTCTAAAGGCGTTGATGCGGTTTCTGCAAGCTACCGGACTGAATGACAAACTGTGACTGTGCTCGAACAATGTTGCTGCCTAGTACACGGACGGTGTTCCAGACACAACTTTTTTCTTTTTTGTGCCTACTGTCACAAACTCTTCTTCCTCCTCTGGTTAACCTCCCTGTCTTTCCTTTATCTTTCTCTCTCTCTCTCTCTTGACCTGCAAGGTGGTGCCGGTGGGAGATTTCTCCTGTGCGTTGTTGAACAATAAAAATTTGCAGCGTTGCAACCATACGCTGTTGCAACCATGAAATAAAAATTCGCAGCGTGCGCGTTAACTAAAAGCGGACTGCGGGTCTCTGTGTCCAGTCGGAGTCTTCTGTCTCTCACTGCCCATTAGCAGCGATTGGCATGTTCCAGTAGGAAACACCGCTCCATCACTGCGTGCTTTGCGCCTCCCCGGTTTTCTCTCCTGCGCAACGCTGCGATGAGCGCCAGCGCCATCGCCGCCGCCAGTGTAAGCGTTAGCGCCCGCTGCTTCACATCTACACATGGTTCCCTTTAGCGGGAGATAGTGTAATTTTTTTCTTCTGATTTATTTTTCTTTGAGCCTTTATATATATATATATATATATATATATATATATATATATATATATATATATATATAAAGGCTCAAAGAAAAATAAAGGCTCTTGCAGGTCAAGAGAGAGAGAGAGAAAGATAAAGGAAAGACAGGGAGGTTAACCAGAGGAGGACTCCGGTTTGCTACCCTGTACTTGGGAAGGGGAAAAGGGGGGTGTAAAAGAATGAAAGAGAGGAAGAAGAGTTTGTGACAGTAGGCACAAAAAAGAAAAAGTTCTGTCTGGAACACCGTCCGTGTACTAGGCAGCAACATTGTTCGAGCACAGTCACAGTGTGTCATTCAGTCCGGTAGCTTGCAGAAACCGCATCAACGCCTTTAGAGCGGCTCGTGTTGCAGACCGGGTGGGCCAGGGCCCCAGGATTTTGTTCTCTGTGAGGGGCCGGTTGTCCAGCTGGCCCAGTGCGGCTGAGAGGGTCGCTCTTTCGCTGTTGAAGCGGGTGCAGTCACAGAGAAGGTGCGTGACTGTTTCGCTGCACCCGCATACTTCACATGACGGGCTGTCAGCCATTCCAATCAGAAATGAATAGGCATTTGTAAACGCCACTCCAAGCCACAGACGGCCCAGCAAGGTACTGTCACGTCGTGATAGGCTGGGCGGGATACGTAGCTGGATACGTAGCAAGATCCAGTGCCATATATACGGGGTGGCCAGTGAACGGTTGTGCAGCGCGAGCAGTCGGTTTCTTCAATAGATATACATATCCGGGGCATGACGGCGACGGCCAAAATCAGCCGAGAGTGTGCATATAAATGCTATCGCAATAATAAATAAATACAAGATGTGTCTGAATAGCCATGTCTGCTTCTTGGACATTCTTGAACTTCATGGTAAAGCGTGACGGTAGAAGCTTTCCCTTCTTCAAGTTAATCGTACGAGGGACTTACTCTTGTAAGTCAGCTGTAAAGGAGCGCCTCCACGAGGTCAAGTGGGCCTCGACGTATATCGTACGATGTGTGGCGCGAGGTCACATCTAGGCAGCTCCAAGTGATGACATGACATGTGGTGCGATTTCTCGTGTACATACGCAGTGTTTAACGCCGATATTCCTACGAAAGGTCTTGATATAGTAATAATATTTGGGCGGTCTTCCCTAAACCACGCTATGATTATGAGACGCCGCAGTGAAGGGCACCGGAAATTTAGACCACCTGCGATTCTTTAACCTGCCCATAAATCGTAGTACATGGGCCTCAAGCATTATCGCCTCCATCGAAAATACGACCGCCGTGGTCGGGATTCGATCCCGGCGACCTGCCGGTCCGTAGTCGAGAACCATAACCACTAGACGACCGTGGCGGTTACGAACATCTTCAAGCTGAGAATGTTTATACCCTTCTTTGTAACTGTGATCGGTCCACCTGATGTCATCCGGCCCTCATTAACAGAATCGAACGTGATCTGACACCCATTGTATTGATCAGACTAAATTCAAGTGCGGTCGAACCTTATCGATCCCTATTGGGCTCGCTGTAACTTCTCAGGTTTTATCAGCTTTACCAAACTCCGTCCGACCACACAAAGCCCGCATGTCCCTTCAGCCCATTATCACTTATTTATGTGCACTGTTGACTGTCATTGGGCGCATATATATTATATGAGTATTTGTAGTTCCTCCCGTCTTCTCTTACAGTTTCATACTCCGGCGGTCGAGGATACGATACTTTGCACACTGGGAAGCTTTGGGGTTCGAGCTTCCGTCACATCGGAGGTCGAAGGTTCAATGCCCTGCATACTCAGAATGTTGAGCGTCTGACTTTTGGAGCGCATGGAAAGTCGTAGATCGATCGATAAATCAATCAATCGATCAATCAATCAATCAATCAATCAATCAATCAACCTTTTTAAATTCATTACAGTGCCAGCCACAACGTCAGAAGCATAAAGAACGTGTGGACAACAACAATAAGCTGCTATCTAGCAGGTTGACTTGCTTCTTGACAGCTCAAAAAACGTACATTGCAAAAGTAAAGATCCGTTAGTTCTTGTATGTAGCTGTTCCACATAGCTAAAGAAAAAGAAGAGCAGGAGTCTGCATGGGTAACACACGCTTAGGGGCTAGTTGGTGCATTCTTTCAGAAAGGAAGGATTGCTTTCATTGGTGTGCTGTGTTTTTGCACAATTTTTCTTTTCTGAAAAACTGCAGGGGTAAAGAAACGTAGAAATCATTACACGGCCATTAGGAAATACACACTTTGCTTCAGCAAACTGAGCTGCCTCGTTTGAAGATCAAAAACAATATATGAGCATGCACAAATCAAGCGGGAATATTGCGCAATCTCCGGCAATGAAAATGCGTGAACTGTTTTTTATCAATGAGCAGTACAAACAACGGCGCAAGAACATTAGGAAATTATGAATTATTTATATTTAATTGTCACCAATAAAACCGTAGCAGGTGAATAAAGAAGAAGACGACGATGCACGTGACAGAAACGAAGCGCCGTAGAGAAGGAAGAAAGAAAAGGAAGAAGAAGGAGCGCCCGGGGGGGTTCGAAAGAGCTCGTGACAGAGGAAGCAGCGGCGGCGAGGAACGGAAGAGAAGGTTTGGCTGACGTGTGTGGGGAGCAAGGCAGTCGGCTTTCCAGCAATGCCCTGGAGACATGCAGGCGGATTGTGGAAGTCTTGTCCGAATATTGGCGATGCCGAAGATGTGCAAGGAAGGCCTGGAGTAAGGAGCTGTTGCACCATTCCGCAAGCCTGGACCAGACCACGCAGCCGGCACCTGTCTACATCCACAGCCACGCGGTCAACCTCCTGCTCGCGTCGTTTGCTTGGCACGCGGCAGACCACGTCTAGTGTCACGATGGTCCTTTGGAGAAGCTCCGTCATCGCCACGGAAGCATACGTCTACGCCGCGTCGACACTGTAGTGACCGACGTCACACGCCACGTCGGGAGAACTGCCGCTGCAACACTTGTGGACAGTCAGAACACTACGTTTTTCTGGTTTTCCTGTTTGTTAGGTGCCAGGGATTACTTCATTACATGCTATTTTTACGTGTGTAAATTTTTGGTTTGCTGTGCTTGGGTGATAGGTTGGTGGTTTGTTTGTAGTAGTGTTAATTCTATTACATAAATGAATATTGTTATGATTACAAAGAGTCCTGTCTGTCTCTGGACCGCGGAAATTCATGACAATTGGCGAGCCTGCCAGGATCTCATTTCCTGCTCGTCATGAATTTTCCAGGCCTAGGGATGGACATAGGCAAGCTGCAAAGTGTAGCAAGAGACTTGGGCCTTCCAAGGAGGAGGCGTTACGACTAGTACAGGAGGAAAAAAACGGTCTGAAGGCGAAAGGGAGCTTGCGCAGAAAGTGCGCGAAGCCGAACGCGAGGCTGAACGCGCAGATGCGCGAGAAGCGCACGAGAGAGAAAAGGAGATTTTGGAGTTAAAGCTGCGGTTAGCTCAAGCCACAGAATGCAGTCGGGACGCGTAGAGTGTAGCGTCTGGGTCCTCTGGCTTGCAGTCACCGAGAGCCAACAAAATATGCCCTAGAAAAGTAATGGCTCCGTTTGACGAGACACGAGATGATTTGGACGTGTACTTTCATCGTTTTGAGCGCCGTTGCGAAATTGGAGTCGCGGCTCCGAACGCCGCGAACCACCGGCGTGATTCGGGTAGCGTAGCCGGTGGGACCTCGAGTGGGTGACGTGCCCGGTGCATTCATCATGACGGCTGGAAGAGAGAAAAATACTTTATGTAGAATATTTACATCGTGTGATCGCAATGACCAGACAAGAACAGCTCATCAACAACTTCGGCGCTCTTCGGTGCGCCGCATCAAATCCGAAGGTTGGGGTCCACCCCCAAATTCTCCTCTCCACGCCGTGGCCAGGAGTCCTCCAATCCTGCAGGACTGGGAGGAGCATAAGAACGACCACGCCCGTGCCTCCAAAGGTCAGTTGTCGTCGGTTGGTTGAAGATTCCCCAGGAGGACATTTCGGGGATATGGCATCTCGTCGACGACGCACGAAGACAGGTGAGGTCAGAAAGTTGACATCGGCACTGTGCCAGCGAGCAGACACCTGCATAACCCCCTTCGGGGTATTGACAGCTCGTTCAAGACGCCCCTGGATAGGATGGGCCATATAGCTGGCACCTGCACGGCACCAAGGAGTCGACACTGCTGGTGCACACAGCGCTATTGTTTGTCCATCGCACCCTGCTCCGGAATGTTGCTCCCGGTCGCCGAGACGAGCGGGCGAACGACGGCTCGCGTCGGGCAAGGCGAAGACCCCACGATTCTCGGTATCCGCCGCCTTTCGAAGGACGATGTCAAGGTGGTAATTGTGCGAGGCACAACAGCACCCCCGCCGCCAGATGATACATCGGGAGGTCGAGTTGTTCCATGCAGCTCGGCCGGATCGATCTCCGCGATGTTCTGGGAAGGGTTCTTGCTCTCTCAAAGGGCTTTGTCCAACAGGCAGGCCTCTCCAGGAGCAGGCCTCTGCATACGACTTCGCAGAATATGGGTGACAAGCTCCAAGAAACGACCCCTGTCAGCCACACACAATGCGACAAGCGCCACGCGCACGCCACTCTCATCGCCAGACCCAGATTCTACAAATCAAACATGTGACTGCCGATATCTAAATAGCGTAAGCCCAAAGAAACAATGTGCACCTTCATCCGGACAAGTACCCAGTAACTCTCACATGTAATTCCATTTGGAATTAAGAGAACATTACAATCAAGCTAAACAAGCAAACTGTAGAGCTTCCGACAACAAGGGAGTCAGTGAGAAAGTTCTCTACGCCCTTCATTGTAACATAACTGCATAAAAAATACGCTACACTAACACTACACAAAGGTAGTAAATAAATCAAACAAAAGAAAATCATTGTGACTTCATTCCGCACTTCCTCTCGATTGAGAACGTCCGACTTAAGGCGTCTGCGTTTGTGTGAAGGCCACCTCTCATACAGCGCAACTCAACATTGTGCTGCTGCAATGCTATGCTCCATCTGAGCAAACGGTCATTCTTAGGTGACATTTGGTGTAGCCAGGTTAATGGAGAGCGATCAGTTTCTATGATAAAGTTGGATCCCTAAAAATAGCACCCCAGTGTTTGCACGGCCCAAACAATGCAAACACATTCTTTCTTCGATGTGCTCTAAGCCTCTTCCTTGAAGCTTAATTTGCGACACAAATACAAAACAGGTCGCACTTCTCCACTCAGGTCCGTCTGACATAGCACTGCTCCTAAACAGCGTTCACTCGCTTTACACTGAATAGCGAAAGGTTTTGCGAAAATCCGGTTCCGTCAGGACGGGTTTCTCACTCAACACATGCCTCAACTTCTTGAAATCGGCATCCTTCTTAACTTTCTACGGAAGGTTCACAGGTGCGCTCTTGCGCAGACTGTCTGTGGAAGACTGGTAATCTCCGAGTTATTCGGAAGGTAATGCTCAAGTAACCTGTCAGGCCGAGGAATGTTCTTATCTCGGTCTTAATGCTAGGTCTACGGTAACCGATCACCACAGCTACCTTGATTTCGGACAGTCTACGACACCCGTTTCCCAGAACGTGTCCTAAATAAATCTTACTTCAGCACAGCCTAAATGACATTTTTCTTTCATTATAGTAAGACCTGCATTTTTCTTTCCCTTTCTAGAACCGCCTGAAGGTGTTAACATGGTCTTTCCACTGTAGTGACGCGCCTGTAGCGACCCTCACGGCTCAGCAGCGGATCACTGGAACGACAGAGTCGAACACAAAGCCAAAACACTCCGGCCAAAGCAAATGCCCCTCAAATGCTGATCAAATCGCCAGACCAGCATAAAAAAAAACATTTCCTCGAGACGGAGCTAAGCTAATAAAATAGCATCACGAGCAACGTATCTCAGGAGGAATACCGTAGTTCGGACGAACCCTTAGCTAAAATTAGCCTTTAAGCTCTACGCCTTTCGCTCAATGCACGCAGCAAATGAGCATCACACGAAACGACAATACGCGCTTTAACAAAGTAGGAAATAACACTGAAATCAAACTCACGCGTATAACAAAACAAACAGAAAATTAAAACCTACGCTGACGCGCAGGCTAACACGTACACTGCAAAAACATCAGAAGGTGTCCTACACAGAGGCTTTTACTCAGCCTTCTTCTCTGTTCAAATCAACGCACAGCTCTCCATTCGAGCGCGAACGGTTATCTTCCCAAATTAAAAAAAATAAAAACAATTAAACAAAGAAGTATCTCAATGTCTGCTTCTTCAATGACGAGGAAAGTACACCTTACTACAAAAATTTTGACGTATCCCTTGCTCATCGGCAGACGTCCAAAATAAGAAAGAAAATCATTACCAAAACTGAATACATGATGAATGCTTGGTATTCATCATTACACAGCGCTCATCTCAATGCTGCACTCAGACGAGCTCTGGGGGGGGGTCGCGCATTCCACAGTTTTCGAGGGGTGCGGTGTCGACACAGGCACAAAGAACTAACCTGTCCGACGCACTCAGTAGCGGCTACCTTTGTCCCGCGGCCCCCAAACTCTGACAAACAGGCATATGCACCGCATCGTTTGCATACTGTAGCCCTCCCGCTCAAGCAGTGACCCTTTCGCCGTGGTGGGGGACAGCCTTTGTCACCACTTCGGCGAACGCGATGTTTCCCTACGGGCTTGCCTCTACGCTGCAGTGAAAAAGACGAGACCAGGCGAAGAGCTTCTTCGGCGTACGAATTTCTCTGAAATTCGTTTCTTCGCGACGCTCTTCACGCTTGATATAGATCTCAGCGGGACGCTCAACTTCGGACTTATGGCAGGACGCCTTTTCGGGATCTGCTGCCTGATCTTACTCCTAGCGTCTCGAGAGATGACGTCATCGCGCTTAGCCCCTTTAGTGCGCTTGACTCCGCTGGTCTCTTTCGCGTTCGCGTTACGCTTTCGCCGACGCCGTTTTCTCCCGGAACGGCTCGGAATGCTGGCAGCTTCGACACACTTATTCACAATTGCGCTGCCTTCACTAGTCTTTGCCAAAACTCCAGATTGGTTCGCTAGCTTCTCCTCTGAAGGATCGTTTGTTACTTCGTTATCCTTAGAAGTATCTCTATTTACGACGTCACTGTCCTTAGAAGGATCTCTGTCTACGTCGCTATCCTTAGAAGGATCTTTCTTTACGACGTCACTGTCCCTAGGACTTTCTACGTCACTCTGCCTAGAAGCATTAATGAGTGCGTAGCTCTCGTTTTGGTGAGCTACCGAGGGCGCTTCCATTTCCCCGATAACTGCCTTCTTTGTCTGTACGCCTGAGTCACGCCACGTGGCAGCTGCCTCGGGGTTTTGTCCTTTGCCCTCGGTCGTCTGCCTCTCACGTGGTGCGCTGCTCAGATTTTGCGTCCGCTCGCATGCCTTCGAACTTGGAAGTGCCTTGCAAGACGTCTCGGTTTTGTGGTTACTACGGCTTTCGAAGTCGGCCGAACCTGCAACTCTCATGTTTTCCGTCCGCTCGCATGCCTTCAAACTTGGAACTGCCATGCAAGACGTCTCGGTTTTTACTTGATCCTCTCTTTCTTCACGAGCTAAGCGCTCCTCTTTCTCTTCTCGAGCTAAGCGCTCGCGTTTCTCTTTCTCTTCCCAAGCTAAACGCTCGCGTTTCTCTCTCTCGTCCCGAGCTAAACGCTCGCGTTCCACTTTTCTTTCTTTTAGTTCCTGCACGCGCTTGTCTTTCTCTCTTTGCTCCCTGTGCCACTTTTCTTTTAGTTCCAAAAGGGCTTCTCTGGCCTCACCAGCCTCCACTAAGCTAACTTCCTCGTTCTCTAAAAGCTCCAACATTTGCTTTTTAACACGAAAGTGTTTTATGCCGGGGTCCACCAAGATTTGAGTGACGTATTTCCGTCACGGAAAGGACGTCAAAAAATACACATTATCAGAGGACAAAGAAAAAAAGATCCGTCGACGGGAGTCGAACCTACGACCTCCAGGTCCGCGACAAGAGATGCCGGGCACGCTATCCACTGCGCCACAGTCAGATACTTTGCAGGCTTTAAATTCAAACCTTTTATATCTACCACTGTCGTCTCACAGTGCTCTTGTTAAGAGAAGTAATGCATTATGACCGTGAAATGCACGATTACTTTCTTCAAAGCGTTATTTCTCCGCGTCCGTCCCATTCGGCGTGATTCCAATAGTAAACGTGCAATTTTGCCTACGCATTAACACACTGCCAGGTGGCGACCTTACCCCTAGCATCCACACTCGTAGCATCCGTCCATACCAAAAATAGCTGTGCGACGTGCGAGTGCGTCGCGTGGCCGTAACTCCGCGTCCCTAGCCATGTTCCTAGCTCGCCCCACGAAAAATTACAGCCGGCCAACGGGGAAGACATGACGCGCGTTGCGTTTCCCTCTGGTCGGGCAGCGTTGTTCAATAACTCTAACATACCGCGAGTAGGCGACCTTAGCTCAAGTTCGGCGCCCAATCATTGACGCTCTTCTGGCTGTCACATCGATTTCAATGACTCCGCTCTCACCGTACACCTACCACAAGCATCTATGACCACAAGGGTTTCTTTAATCATTCATCATACACTTTAGTCGTCGGGATACTGATGTACCATCAAGCGTCAACGTGGATACATCCACGTTAAAGGGTGCTATAAGTGTCAACACACTAATAGACGTTGTGCAAGCTCTCTTATATCAATGTGCAGTAAAAATTCGACTACTTCTGTAAGGACACGTTTCACTTTCGTGTTATATCGGTTCCTATGACGGAGGGATCAACCGGTGTTTTTTTTTTCGTCTTAACGAGCCGCCTGAAATGTCCACCTCTTGGCAAATTCCGAGGAGTTCTTGGACTTTAAACTTGTCCATTTTAGAAATGCACCGTGTTTCTCTCCTAATTTCTTCCTGTTCCTGAGCTAAGCTCTCATCTTTCTCTTTTCGAGCTAAAAAAAGCCTCGCTGGTCTCAACGGCCTCATCCAAGCTCACTTCCTCGTTCTCTAAAAGCTCCAAAATTGGCTTTTTTTGTCTTACCGAGCCGACTGAAATGTTCAGCTCCTGACATATTTCGAGGAGTTGTGGGACTTTAAACTTGTCCATCTCAGAAATGCACCGTGTTTCTCTTCTAAGGTAATCTTGCCCACGAGCCACCCATTTCTTTGGTCTGCGAACCAAGATTACCAAAATCCCCATACTACACTACCGACCATCTGCGCTAATGAGTCTGGCGAAAAGAAGACCAAACACGTGGCACTCACCACTTCGATGCAGCCGACGCAGGCGAATCCCACAAGCTGCCATCCACTGTTGCGAAATTCGAGTCGCGGCTCCCAACGCCGCGAACCACCGGCGTGATTCGGGTAGCGTAGCCGGTGGGACCTCGAGTGGGTGACGTGCCCGGTGCATTCATCATGACGGCTTGAAGAGAAAAAATACTTTATGTACAATATTTACATCGTGTGATCGCAATGACCAGACAAGAACAGCTCATCAACAACTTCGGTGCTCTTCGGTGCGCCGCATTAAATCCGAAGGTTGGGGTCCACCCCCACATTCTCCTCTCCACGCCGTGGCCAAGAGTCCTCCAATCCTGCAGGACTGGGAGGAGCATAAGAACGACCACGCCCGTGCCTCCAAAGGTCAGTGGTCGTCGGTTGGTTGAAGATTCCCCTGGAGGACATTTCGGGGAAATGGCATCTCGTCGACGACGCACGAAGACAGGTGAGGTCAGAAAGTAGACATCGGCACTGTGCCAGCGAACAGACACCTGCATAACCCCTTCGGGGTATTGACAGCTCGTTCAGGACGCCCCTGGATAGGATGGGCCATACAGCTGGCACCTGCACGGCGCCAAGGAGTCGATACTGCTGGTGCGCAGAGCTCTATTGTTTGTCCATCGCACCCTGCTCCGGAATGTTGCTCCCGGTCGCCGAGACGAGCGGGCGAACGACGACTCGCGTCGGGCAAGGCGAAGACCCCACGATTCTCGGTATCCGCCGCCTTTCGAAGGACGATGTCAACGTGGTAATTGTGCGAGGCACAACAGCGCATAGCCATGGGGCAGGGTTGGAACCGAAGTGAATGGGCCACAGCTCTCAGTCTTTGTCTAGTTGGAGAGGCATTGAGCGTTTTCGGCAGGATGACAGCCTCGGACTCACTAGACTATGACAAAGTTAAACGAGCCTTGCTTCAGAGGTTTCGGCTTACAGCGGAAGGGTTTCGTGAGCGGTTCCGCAACTGCAAACCTGAGGACGCTGAAACGGGGAAGCAATTTGTGTGCCGCTTGGCTAACTACTTTGACCGATAGATGGAGATGGCTGATACTTCTAAAACTTATGAGGGTGTGCGTGACTGCATGGTTAGGGAGCAATTCCTTGGCTGTTGTCACCCGAAGCTCGGCGTGTTTTTGAAAGGAAACTTGGTTTACTGGATGAGATAGCAGACTACTCTGACCAATACATGGAAGCCCAGGGTATTGGAAATTTAGGACATGGGAATAAAGACAGTATCAGAAGAGAAGGAGAGGAGACGAGAACGGAGCCCCAAAATATTGTGCATATGATGCAGCATATGCAGCAAAGGTGCTTCTTGTGTAACCGCCTGGGTCATCAAGCCCGTAACTGTCTGGAGGGACGTCGTGGGCAACAGGAAAGAAATTATTGTCAGGCTATGCAATGTGAGAGGCCATAGGACTGAGGAATGTAGGCGAAAACCGCGAAATGAAGTAGCGGCAATAATACGTCATATAGACGCAGGCGAAAATGGCACAAAAACAAGAGATACAACAAATATAGTAAGTGCAGCTGTGGCCGCAGCTGGCCTGAAAAATGTTAATATGCCGGTTGGTGAAGGGACAGTGAACGAGAAGCGCGTGTCGGTACTTCGAGACTCGGGGGGCTAGTACAGTGCTGGTTAGAAGATGTTTGATAAACGACATGGAGTTGACAGGAAAAACGTCACGAGTTCAGCTGGTAGATGGATCAAAGAGATGGTTACCAGAGGCTAAAGTAATGTTAGACACCCCGTATTACACTGGACGTATAACTGCATTGTGTGTAGAACAGCCCTTGTATGACGTGATATTAGGGAATGTGAAACGCGCAAGAGCAGTTGACCCAGTGAGACGAGGGAAAGCTCCTAGTCCAGGCATAGGTCGCCACATAGAACAGACGACAGAGACAAAAAGGGATTCAATGGCTTCAATGGAGACTTTAGCTAAAAGAGAAGAAGCACTGGAGGTATGCGCCTGTAATTCTTCAGGAGTAGGCATACCAACAACTGAGCTGGGTAGGCAGCAAAGATATGATGAGTCACTAAAGTATGCAGTACGAAGGATTGGAGGTAGACAAGTGCGTGAAGGAACGAGAGCAGGGGTGACTTACGTAGTGAATAATGGTGTGCTATACAGGAAGTTCTGGCACAAAGGGAGAGAGCATACGCAATTGATATTGCCGGCAGGGTATAGGAAAGCTATATTAGAAAAGTGTCATGCCAAAGGGCATAAAGGTGTGAGGCGTACTGTAGTGGCGTTAATTAGAATGGTGTTCTGGCCAGGGATGCACAGATATGTGAAAACTTCGTGGAAGAATGCTGCAGGTAGACGTGTACGAGAGATTAAGGATCGTGGTAGCATGCAGAGGGTGATGAGTAGAGTTCTCTGAACGAGTAGGGGAGGTTGCACGGCTTATAGGCCATAAGATATGGACAAAGTGTATGGGTGCTGAGAAAGTTGCTTTTGTGGACATAAGTTTAGGATGTGACATTAATGTTATTGTGAACATTTGGTGACCTTTGTGAAACAGTTTTTGTTGGTGAACATAGTGAGCAGTTTTTTTAATGAAAAAAAACTCTTCGAAATAAGGGCGTATGTCACGAATGAAACCGTAGCAGGTAAATAAAAAGAAGAAGACGACGATGCACGTGACAGAAACGGAGCGCCGCAGAGAAGGAAGAAAGAAAAGGAAGAAGAAGGAGCGCCCGGGGGGGTTCGAAAGAGCTCGTGACAGAGGAAGCAGCGGCGGCGAGGAACGGAAGAGTAGGTTTGGCTGACGTGTGTGGGGAGCAAGGCAGTCGGCTTTCCAGCAACGCCCTGGAGACGTGCAGGCGGATTGTGGAAGTCTGGTCCGAATGTTGGCGATGCTGAAGATGTACAAGGAAGGCCTGGAGTAAGGAGCTGTTGCACCATTCCGCAAGCCTGGACCAGACCACGCAGCCGGCACTTGTCTACATCCACAGCCACGCGGTCAACCTCCTACTCGTGTCGTTTGCTTGGCGCGCGGCAGACCACGTCTAGTGTCACGATGGTCCTTTGGAGAAGCTCCATCATCGCCACGGAAGCAAACGTCTACGCCGCGTCGACACTGTAATGACCGACGTCACACGCCACGTCGGGAGAACTGCCGCTGCAACACTTGTGGACGGTCAGAACACTACGTTTTTCTGGTTTCCCTGTTTGTAAAGTGCCAGAGGTTACTTCATTACATGCTATTTTTACGTGTGTAAATTTTAGGTTTGCTGTGCTTGGGTAATAGGTTGGTGGTTTGTTTGTAGTAGTGTTAATCTTTTTACATAAACGAATATTGTTATGATTACAAAGAGTCCTGTCTGTCTCTAGACCGCGGAAATTCGTGACAATAATACATGGGGATAACTATAGCAGTATTCAGAATAGTAACATAACTTCGAAAGTGTGCAGAAAATACATGAATGATGCAAATAAAAAGACTGAAATGTATAGCACTAAATACATAACAGACAATTCATCAAAATGATTTTATGAAGGTTAGCGTTGCACACTCTGTTTTTTAAAAAAGTGGTCGATTGCATACTGTTTTATAGTCCTCCAACATTGTTCTTTGTCGATGCCATCTCTTTCACATTATTCAGCAATTTTTTCGGAGTGAAGACGAGCCGCTCTTCAGTATATACCACTCTTTTATGTTCCCATGTACTTCATACGAAGCCCTATATATTTTTACTGAAACGTATAAAAACTATTTTCCATGCATAGACTGAAGTTGCTAAGAACGCTCATTTTAAATTTTGTAACTTTGCTGTTCCAAACATTTTAAATTATCACTTTCTTTTCAAATGCATAAGCTCTGCGTTATGGGCAAGTATGTGCTCCAGTTTTTCGGGCTACTCGCCGCCAAATGCTACTACCCCCCAGTTTACTTGAGAGAAGTTGAGCGAAAGCACCAAGGAGCTTTCTATAACGAAATAGCGCCATACAGAATATGAAGGCATAAGAAACATAATGTAAGTGAGGCGCTGAACTTACGAATTATATTTATCACACGAGCGGCCGCACGTTCGTATCAAAATAGTGTATCAATATACATATATATATATATATATATATATATATATATCTATATATATATATATATACATATATATATATATGTATATATATATATATATATATATATATATATATATATATATATATATATATAAACTTGAGGATTCTTAATATTCTTCAGCCAATACAGTGCAGAGTGATCCGTTACAACAGTGAATGGCTTTCCATGAAGGTAGCAATGCCATTTATCAATGGTATCTATAGTGGCAAGGCATTCTCTTTCTGTAATAGCATAATTGACCTCGTGCTTAAGTAGTTTGCGGGAGTAATAGGCAACGGGATGCTCCTTGCCTTTGTCGTCAGGTTGCTTCAGCACTGCACCAATGCCTTCGCCAGATGCATCACAGTACACAGTACATGGTCTTGAATTGTCGTATACGCGAAGCACCGGTTCTTCAGTTATGCGCTCCTTCAGTTCCCGAAAAGCTTGCTCGCATGCTTCTGCCCACGTCCACTTGCTTCCTTTGTGAAGTAGTTTCGTGAGTGGGAGAGCGATGTCGCTGAAATGAGGGATGTACTCACGGTAAGTGTTTACAGTGCCCAGGAAACGCTGGAGGTCTTTCTCTCGTTTAGGCGTGGGAAATTTGAGTATTGCAGCCACCTTACATTGCTTAGGTGTCACTATTCCTTGTAAAATTTTGTGGCCCAAGTATTCAATGCTGGATCATGCAAATTGGCACTTCTTCCGTTTCAGTTTTACGTTCTCGCCTTTAAGAGCTTTCAACAGTGCCTCGAGGTGTCGTAGATGATCCTAAAATGTCTCTGAGTAAACGACCACATCGTCAAAGTAATTGCCAACATTAGTGAGCTGATGTTTGGCTATTATTGATTTCATGGCTCTTTCAAATGTAGCCGGAGCATTCTTTAACCCGAACGGCATTACCAACCAGTCATAATGACTATCAGTCGTGAGAAACGCAGTTTTTTAAACGTCGTCGGGATGCATTCGGACATGCCAGTATCCCGACGTTGCATCTAGCGTAGTGAAAAACTTCGCCTTTCCCAAGCGGTCCAGAATGTCATCTATACGTGGAATTGGTTGATAGTCGGGTACCGTTATGGCGTTGAGCTTGCGATAGTCAATACATAGACGAGTACGTCATTCGCCTTTCTTTTCCGCTAAGATGACCGGTGCGGCATAGAGCGACAACGAAGGCCTCACAACACGTTGCTTAATGAGGTCGTCAACTTGTTTGTTAATTTCAGCTTTGTCGGGCTGTGAACATCTGTATGGTGCTCGATGAATAGGGACAGCATTGGTAAGTGCAATCCTATGTTGCTCAGTAGTGATGCATCCAATATCTGTCTGGGATTTCGAGAAGATCTCGTCATACCCTTTTAAAAGAGAGTCGAGCACTGCTTATTCATGTTCTGGTAAGTTTTCTGAATTCAGGGTTCTCATGAGCGGTGCTTTAGTGGTTTTCTTTTCATTGTGATTCGACAGGTTCAAATGTTCACGTCCTTGTGTTACTGACTGGCTTTCCAAATTTACAGAAAGACTGAAGTACGAAGCGCTGTCCAGGCCAAGAATTAATTGTGTTCTCATGCCTCGCAGAGCGTGTATAAACTTTCTTTGCGACATTCCCAATTAGCAATTAAATGTTTACGCGACCCAAAGTTCGAATGCTTGAAGTAACTTGCTGCACCATGATGCTGGAGTCTCTCATCAACTGAAGGTTGAGCTGTTTGTACACATCTTCACTGATACAAGTAATTGTTGCTCCTGTATCAAGAATTGCAGTTACTGGCCTTCCGTTGATGAGAACATCGAACTGTATTAATGAAACTATGGGTCGCTCTCCTCGTTTCCCGGTCTAGTCTCACTAGCGGGCACGTTGCCGTGGCGCGAACATTTGTTGTGCCAATGAAACTGTCGTGGGAAACCAGCAGCTGAGCAATATCTACCTTCATTTTGTGGGACACGTGGTCGAGAAGTCAATGTTGGCTGCTGCGGTCTGCAGAAGAGCAGGGGCGGCGCCAGGATTTTGTTACTGGGGGGGCACCGACGACAAGTGAGTTCCTTCAGGGGGGCAGGGAGGCTGGGAACATATGCGTTGTGTTTTGACAATGCTTGCTCTTGGGGGGGCAAAAGGGGGGCAGGCAGAAATTTTGGGGGGGCTCCAGCCCCCCCATACCCCCCGCTGGCGCCGCCCCTGCAGAAGAGACGTGGAGCTCTTGATGTAGTACTAGGAGTACGAGCAACGGAAATTCCTCTCACCCGTGTTAAAGATGTCTCGACCCGTTGGCCAGCGGTGAGCCATTCTGATGACGAGTTGAAAGACAGCCCGGTGAGTGCCAGTTCCACATCAGGAGGAACACCGTCAGTCAGTCCAGAAATGATGTGGCACTCTTTAAGGTTGGCCAAGGAGCCCAGTCGTTGTTTCTCGTCGTAGTAGTCCTTGATGGTCTGCCCTCCTTTTAGCCGGTAGTGGATGAAGAGACGGAAGGCATCTCCGTCGGTCGTAGCAAAGCGGTTTCGCATGTCGCGCTTTATATCGTCCCATGTCTCATCGTTGCCGAAAATCTTTCAGGTACTACTTGAACGCTTTGCCTTCGATGTATTCACTGAAGAGACTGACCCGATCGCGGTGTGTCCATGATGCCTCGGTAGCGTTCGTGTCGAAAAGGAGTAGCCACTTGTCGACGGGGGCGTCTTGTGGTGTTCCCTCGTACTTCGGTATGTTGAGCGGATGCTTTGGCCTAGCCATGGCAGGTTGATGAGGTCGATCCTGTCAACTTGTGTGACGTTAGAGAACACAGATACGTCGTGGTTCAGATGCCATCCATTTATTCCAATGCACGCGCACTTCTTCGTCGGTTTCTCCTACCATCGCCTTGTTCATACGTTGCATATATATATATATATATATATATATATATATATATATATATATATATATATATATATATATATATTGTAACGAAAAAGAGAGGACAAGGAGACATTGCCTGTACGCTGGGCCGGCTGTTCTTATTCTGCCTCGTCCTTCGCTTCCTTGCCCTAGTTGATCATCCGCCCGTGCCCATGCGCTGCTACATCTTCCTTAGAATATATATATATATATATATATATATATATATATATATATATATATATATATATATATATATATATATATATATATATATATATATATATATATATATATATATATATATATATATTAAGCTCCCAAATTCAGGCCTATCATGCCATTAGCAGATGGTCCCTGGTCCCTGCCGGCGGCAGGGTTATCTTTTCGTCCGCTTTTATTTCTTCACATTTGAAATCAGGGCTGGGCAGTATCGAAGATACATGTATCTCAGATACTATCTTAGATACTCTTTGGGTATCTTGTATCTGTATCGCGATACGTTTCGCAAGACGGGTAGCTGTATCTGTATTTTCGATACATTCGATAATGTATTGTGTATCTTTAGATACAAGATACGGCGATCGCAACACCACCGTGCGAAACCGCAGTCGCTGACTGAACTCCGCTTGTGAAGCCGATACTGCTGCCACTAAGCCACCTGAATAAAACTAAGGGCAGCGACATAATTGTATCTTTCCGTCACAGTCCACCAGTGAGGGCAGGCGATGGGATGCGCGTGTCCCTTTTGGTGAGGCAAAGCAACATGACTGCGCTCGCGCAGTATGGGCAGAAACAAGCGCGCGAACGTAGATGTTCGCAGGCTTGCCCACGTACCTTTTGTTTTCTCGATATTTTTCTTATTAATTGTGTCAGTTCCAAGACACTTATCCTAAGCCAATTTACCAGCGCCGCGCACTACAACGCGTGCGGCGATGGTCGCGCAAATTACGATGCCACTCTCCTGCTTGGCGCTTAGTTACGAAGTCTGACTCACGGGGTTGCTTTGTATCTCGTGGCTCTGAACTGTTTTAAAGACGATAGTCTTTCTTGGGATACTTAAACGAAAAAAATTTGGTCTGTATGTCCGTCTGTTTGTCTGTCGGTAACCCGATTCAGCTTCTCGGCCAAAGTTTAACTTCTTTCTGAACGCCCAGCCATCTTGAACTGGTGTTCGCGTTCATATTTGTGAACATATTCGATCAAAAAGCAAATACTACGCATTACTGAGGCACAACATTAATATTTAAGTGTCAGGACGTGTGTTCTTTATTAGAAAATACATAGGTACGCAATTCTAAAGACCTTAGTGTTTTTAGGCTGTCTCAGGCAAGGCAAAACATAGTAGTACGGCCTGCACAAGACTATCGTCTTTCGACGACATTTGCAGCGAAGCACGCAGATACGCGGCCAATTTTTGATCTGGTGACTTCAATATGTATTTTCTAACGTGCTGCCAAAGTAAGCTCCGTGATTTATCCATACCTTTACCTGTGTTCTTTATTCATGCTACCGTTTAAACATTTATATTTCACTTGAGTTTACACTTCTGCCAAGGTGATTTGGGAAACAAATATGTTATTATGTGGGTGTGCATTGAGTGTATAGTACCAACAATTCTGCTTACTGCCTAGTAAACATATTAGTTTAAAAAGCGCGAACTACAGGACGAAGAAGCGGACACAAGGACCTTTAGTTTCCTGTTTGTCCTGTAGTTTGCGCTCCTTTACCTAATATAGAACCATACCAACTAGCCCAGCTGCCGACCTTGCATTATAAGATGGAAATAATTAGGAGGCACCTTAAAGATCTTAGGAAGAGGACTCGAGAAACAGTGTCATACAAATGGTCCGCTTTTCTTAAAGCGTCCCAACGAGCCATTTAAGGCAATTTTCCATAGGCACTGATTTCTTTTCATCGTCTTATCTTAACAGGTAAGTCGACGATACTTCATGCTTAATTGTCATAGCTGTTAAGGGTGCTGCCTGTGTCGTGTTTCTATACTCATTCACAATTGAATGTTTGATACGCAACGGCTTTTCTATATTAGTTATGAATGTTTTCCTTTTTTAGCCTCCCTATTGTTATTTTTTTATTCTTACTAATTACCGGGTAATCGGAGCTATAATCGGCAATAGCGGGAATAGCCGCGTTGTCCTGCGACGATTTGTGCAACTGTACAGCAACGCGCTCCTATTTTTTTTTATTTTGGCGTGACCGGGTTTCAACTACTAAAAAAGTGTTATCACCGCTTGGCGCAAGCCATGCCACAATGTGTCGGAATCTTCAAGATTGTCTGAGATTATTTTGTTAAGATTAAGGGGAGATGCGAGTCGAAAAACGCAAGTTTTTTTTTTTCAGAAATTACATGTTTTAGCTTTATTAGCTTTCCCACGTTTAGTTTCTCTACTTTCACGACAAAATACTGAAGATTGTAATTAAACTCGAAGTAGGTCAAAATCGCTTTTAAAGAGCACAAAGTGGCTACTAAAAATTTAAGAAGTTTTGATTGTCTAGAGTCCCCTGGAAATTGTCACCTGGCTGCTTGCCATTGCATTTCGCATGGGGGGGTTCACTAAAGTCACATGCTCAAAATAACCATGATTGCCAAAGCTCTCAGGATGGAATAAATGACAAATCTTAACGAATATTTTCCGCATAGATGAGCTTTCACTTATACCTTTAAAATGCGTTTTTCCCAAGACACAATTCTGGGCAACTTCATGAGTTTTTACATCATGTTTTTGGTACTTCTGATAGCCAGATTGGGATGAAATTTTGCACACATACTTCTTAACATGTGCAAAGTGCAACTATCTACCTTAAAACTTGATATCGCCTAACATAATTATTACAAACCAAAAATAAACAATTAGTATGGTCTGAGGATTCCAAGGCTACTCACATTACAATTTTTCTTGTCCATTAAAATGTCTTTCTTGATAGTTATTTGCATTCTACAGATAATGTGGAGCAAT
>JALIZH010027802.1:0-19693 GCA_030522465.1 Rhipicephalus appendiculatus
GATGACACAGACCACGCCGCACGAAACTTCATCACATGTTCAGTGCAGTTTAGCGAAAACCAGACGCTATCGCAGCATGTAGCCGTGGTTTGATCGGTGATGCTGGTTGTTTCCAGAGATGCGCTGGCTTTGGTCGCTCCAACGAAAAGATGAATCTGCATGTAGAACAGGAACGGATTAGTTGCCATGTTGACCGTTGGCCAGCTGACACACCTCGCTTGGTCGTTATTACTCTGCAGTATTTTTCTGTCAAAGCGTATGTCTGATGGAAACAAACTAGAGCGCCTTGACGTGGCGGCAGTGAAAGCGACATAATCTGGAGAACAGTATTACAGTATTAACACTTGGCCACCAGAGGCAAATTTTACAGAATTTAGACAAAGCTGAAAGCAAAATAACCGAGTTAATGTGCTCTGGCGAGAGTTGTAGAACGCAGCGCCGCGAGAATAAAACGAACTCTGCTGAGGCAGCTGCAGCTCCGTTGAGGAACAGAGGCAGTTAACCGCTGAAGGAGCAGGCGATCAGTAGAGGAGCTAGGTGCGCTAATCAACGGGCGGGCACCGTTAGGAATGCGCGGAAGTACAGTTAAAGTTGGTGCAGTGGTGCCAGCAATTAGACGTCGGCGGTATTCGATGGCGGGCAGAGACGCCTGTCAGGCTTACGTTGACGACGGGCTTGGATGTGCCTCGGAGTTCATTACGTGTACGGTGTCGCAGAAACGAGTGTTAATGAATCGGAGAGACAGTCAAAGGTGAACTCTGATTATCAAAACGGCATCGACAAGAGAAAATTAAAAAAAAAAAAACTTCCCCATCTCCGTCTAAAGGGAACCATGTATGGATGCGAAGCAGCGGGGTGATGGCTGGCTTGAGCGGGTGAAACGTCACCGCTCCCGATTCGCGCCAGCGGCCCGGTCGCTCATCGCGGCCCTACACAGGAGAGAGAATGAGGCGCGCGCACTCCGTCAATTTCATACCGCGGAACTACCGTGGCGCCCCCAGCGGAGTATGCAGCTGTCGCACCACCTGTTGTGCGCGCCTCTCCGTAGAGTAGAGCATTCCTTGAGAACAGAAAGGAGAGGGAGAGGGGACGCGCATGTGCTGTGGGGGGTGTGGGACGCGGAAAGGAGGGACGGACAAAGCCCCCGCAAGCACATGCAAGCAAGATCAAGGAATGGCGTCAACGGGACGTGGGCGCCACTCCATAGAGTAGAGGATTCCTAGAGAAGAGAAAGGTGGGGAGTGTAGGAAAGGAGAGAGAGAGGGGGTGGGACGTGCGAAGGAGGGATGGACAAAGCCCTCGCAAGAACATGCAAGCAAGATCAAGGTATGGAGTCAACGGGACGCCGGCGCCGCTCCGTAGAGTAGAGGATTCCTAGAGGAGAGAAAGGGCGGGAGCGTAGGAGGGGAGAGAAAGAGACTGCGGGACGCGGGAAGGAGGGACGGACAAAGCCCCCCGCAAGCACATGCAAGCAAGATCAAGGAATGGAGTCAACGTGGGCGACAGACACCACCGGTAGAGCGCGTTATTCTTTGCTTGCTCCCACCACCTGCCTAGCCATTGCTAAGCAGCCACTCCGTGCTGTCGCCCATGACTGATGAATGTGGTGGTGGTTGACGGCCTTATTTTACTACAGTATTCTGGTTTGCATAGTGACTGCTTCCTTACTTCATGAAAGTGACCGGACGCGGGACGCGGGAGGGATGGACACAGCCTCCCCGAGCATAAGATGCTTCGCATCTAAAAGAACGCAGTGAATCCGCTGAAGATTGCGGTGCGGCACCATTCGGTGCTGCGCTATTTGCACGAGCCCGTCGTCCTCAGAAAGCGCAAGAGTGCCTTCCGTGCCCTGTGGGCTGACGAAAGATGGGGACGGCGCTCTAGATGGGGACCTGCGCGAAAATTCGACGATCGTCATGTCCTCGCAGTTGGTTGGAAAGTACTTGTCTTTCACAAACACCCAATGCAGTGGCTGGGAATAGGACAGCTGCTGTAGTTCAAGTGGTAGACCATCGGACATGTTATCCGATGTTACTAGGTTGGGTCCTTACTGGCGGCGTGTTATCTTTTCATGCACTTTAATTCATTTACATTGAGTGATCAAGTAAAAGAATACCAATAATGTCCCCTATACGTTCCTTGGTATCATTCTGTGTTGGTTTCATTACGTTGTGCCTAGCAAAGAAAACAAGACCTTGATTCATTAACCCTCGAAAGCTTTTGTACCTCATGGCAATTTTTCGGGAATTTAAGCTCATACCACTAGCTATTGTAGAACCCAATCTCCGTCGCTGGAGTCTTTCCTTGCGTATAATGCGCTTCTTTTTACTGATGAAATACCAGCAAATTGTGTGGTCTGAAACAGCACGCGAACCATAATCTGTCTTGTAAGTTTAGGCTCGCACAATAATGCCGGTGAAATCAACCAATAACACTTAACCGCAAGGTTACTAAACTTGGTGATTGGGGTGCCATCTTGAAGAACAGGTGGGCAACAACAATGGATAATGGGAAGAAACGGAGATCCAGTTTCAAAATAATTATTGTGACGTAAATGTTATCACGAAATTCACATTGTAGCCGCGGAAGGTGACTCCAGCGTCACAGTACAATGTTTTTGTAGCTCTTACGGGGTGATGATCATAAGGATGTCACTGCAATAATAAAACGCCCTGTTTACAAGAGATATAAGGAAATAATTGCGTGGCAGCTGGTAGCGAATAGCGATTTCCAGCTGGATAATTCACTGTTAAATCCGTGAAATGTGGCACGTTGAGAATTTTAGATAAATAAAAGATATTGATCGTCTAGTTCTCATACTGTGCAAAAGGTCATGACTCTACACAAGGTGAAGAAAACAAGCGGCATATGAAAGAGCGTCTTTTCCACCTGGGTTTATTTGAAGAAAAGTTTTTTTACAGTGCAGCCTTGTGCGCACTTCCAGACACAATGATCTGTTTATGTATTCGTGCCCTCAAAAAGTTGTGCATCTGTTCTACGCATGCTGACAGACGTATGAGTGATACAGACGTCTCGTTTCCCATAGATAAAATACACCTGAATTATTCCATGTGCCAGAATATTCTTGCTCCTAGTGGGTATGCGAATATTTGTATTATCCGGACCACATATTCAGAATTCACAGTCCGTTGGTACATGAGCACTAATCTTATTAGTAAAAAAAAAGCTCGTCTTCCCTTGCGCTGTCATTAACGCAGTGGTTAATCTGGACAGTATATGGACCTTGTACGGGTTGTGTCCGCCATACTGGTCTTCGCTTTAATGAATGGACAACAGAAAACGAGCTTTCCATGAAAACTGACATTAGTGCTCAATTACCTATTCATTTACCTATGCACTGCGAATGCTGCATGTGTGGGCAGATCTTACAAACATTCGCATTCTTGGAAGAAGCAAGAATGCTGGGGCACGTGAATTGGAGGCGTATTCTATCAATGCGAAACGAGATGTCTGAATCATTGATTCATTGGTTAGCCCGCGTAGATTAGAGGCACAATCTTTTATAGCATGGTTTCATCAACACGTGATTGTTCGTGATTGCCCCTGAGCAACTATAACTGCAAACCTTAGTGCACTGTATAAAAAAGAACCTTTCTTCAAATAAACCCACTGGCAAGTGACACTCCTTCCCGCACGTTGTTTTTCCGCCTTACGTTGCGTTGTTACCTTTCGCAAAGTTTTAGATGACGTGGCGGTAGCGATCGTTTGTGGCATAGTACATAATACATTAATAAAGTAAGACTTTTAAACAAAATAAAAGCTTGGTAACAAATAATAATAAAGCTTGATAAACAAAAGAAAAGAACGGAGAAAAAAAAACTTTCGCCATATCCCACGCCTTCTGGGAACTGTTTTGAGGCCAAGCAGTCAGCGAATAGTTATATGCTGCATTTTATGGCATCGAGTTACGTGTTACGAGGTGGATCTATGTGTTTTTGTAATGCAGTAGTAGTGTGCAAATCGTTGGCCTAGCAAGGAAGTCTACAATACTGGAATTTGAAGGCTAACTTGTGGTGTGACGTAACGTCAGTAGTCACGTTACAGCACCGACGCCAGTGTTATTGAAACGACGTTTATTTTACAGTGCGATGATGCGAATATCATACGTAACTTTCAGTAGCGTACTCTTCCAGGATCGAGCTACGCTTGAATTTAGGTTGCTGAATCATTGGAATAAAATTTAATGTTTACTAGACAGCTGTAAAAATGTAGCCAGCCCTGAAACCACAATTGAAGTTAACCCTCCATGACGCCTATATCATATCTAGGAGTACATATGTAATGTTTGTGTTTTGTTATAAAATCAGATAGCCAGCACTGCGACCACAGTTCACGTTGCACCGGAGTTACGCCTGCATAGGGTCTTTTTTCCGAAGTAGTTTCAAGATCTGGCGTGTCTCTGTGGTAGAATACCTGACTGCCGCGCAGATTGCTTGGGTTTGATTCCTGTTGGGATCCTGATTTTTATTCTTTACATTCATCGGGTGAATGCCAGAGGTGAGCCGGGCGGGAGTCGCATCTGGCGCGGCCAGCCATAACACACCGATAAAACAGCACGCAGAATACAAAAAGTTATTGCTGAAAACAAACAGCTTCGCGAAACGCTTGATAACATGAAAAGAGAACTTGCGCAACTGCGCCAGAAAATGGCAACGATAACGCAACAGAGAACGCGGAAGGGGACCGCGGAACACTTCAGAATTAGAGAGTTAATCGCAGTCGCTGGAGCAACTACACACTAAATTAGACAAATTAACCATGTAAGTGAATCAGCAACTTCAGCTTTTCGCCCTCAAAGTAAATTTTTGCCATCTGGTGTTCTTTTACGAGCACTGACATCGCACAGTACACGGGCACTCTGATGAAAGGAAACCAAATGTAGTCCTCAAGACAGACACAGAAGACGCCTTGAACTCTGCCTACTCTGGCTAACCAGAATACCAAGAGAGTCCACCAAGCCCGCTAGGCGGCTGAGGGGCTCAGCCTCTCTGTCCCCACGTGGAAGCGACCCGCAACACAGTGATATGTGTTTTGGAGGACCCAATAAAAGTTTATCCAATGCAGTCCAATCCAATATGGCAGTGGAACAACCGGACTCTTTGTCACACAAATGGAACACTCCCGCAATTCATGCATTGGGCCTGGCTCCTCTGGACATGCTATGCCCAGAGGAAGTAGGAAAAAACAGCGAAACCTTCTAGGATGTACGTGCTACACCAGCGAAACCCGTACCTGCGTGGTAACTTACGGAAGAAAGGATCTTGCGATCATTACTAGCTAAATTCCTGGGGTGAATTTTTCGCACCAAATCGCAACAAGGTAGGACAAAATGCATTCGCATAAACGTTAAATTCCACCGAGGCAAAGAGTGATGGATATTTATGGACTTGTGCATGCGGTATTGGCTACGGCCTCGGACAGGGTCTCGCTCATCCTCTTGAGAGACTTCAATACGGCACACACAGAAGGGGGGGTACCTAACGAAAGCCGCTAAAGGAAAACGGCACCTCCATGCCACAGAGCAACAGAACGTGACCCTCATCAACCTGCCGAAATCTCCCACTGGAATAGGGGAACAGTGTCGAACATGACACAGCACGGGATCTCGCATGCACTGGCGCTGACCGGCACACCACCTCGCAAAGACTTGAAGCAGCTCTCGGAAGCGATCATCGTATAATCAGCATCGCAATTTGTGCACGCAAGATCCGCAGAATGCTGGGTAAAGCAAGAATTACGGATTGGAATATGTTCCGGGAGCGGCCACAGAATTCGTCTCTAGGCAACTGCGAACCCACCAATGCGACTGAATGGGAGCAAGTCATGAGGTCCATCTATAAGGCAGTAACCAAGAACGTCCAAGCGACACAGAAGACAGCGGCAGTCGACCCACATCACCTACACATGTGGGACGGTGATCAAACCCTCATAAAACACACGAAAAGGCAGCGTCACAACAGAACACTCCGCAAACGGATTCAGGCAGTGACGGATGCGGCAACCGTATACGCGAGTACACTATATACGAATAACTGGCATTGCTTTTTTGACTCGCTATGGGGTACCCTCGACATCAAGAAGACATGGAATATTTTACGCAGCATGTTAGACCCCGTGGGAACGCGAACAGCAACGGCTAATATCCTCACCAAACTTGTGGGATAGTAATACGGTGCGGAGGAAGCGTTGATTACGCAGTTAAAACGAGATTACACCGGTACCAACGATATGGCACACGTAGGGATAAAATCCGATGGTCAATATCGATTTCCTGCCAACCCTGCCTTGGATGCCAAAATCAATATTTTGGAAGTTCTACCCACTGCGCAAGTTTTTATAAGAAACTCAGCCCCAGCACGGGATGGGATAACTAAAGAAATGCTAGTTAGTTAGGATGGGATAACTAACGAAACCAAGCAAGCCACGGTACTTGAAGAATCTAAGGCCGATATCCCTTACGTCGGTTCTAGGAAAGCTCTTTGAGAGAATCAACCTCATTCGCCTGGAATACTACATAGAGCAACACGGCCTCTTACTGACTTTAAGGTGGGTTTTCGGAGAGGCATCTCCACCCAAGATTTCTTCCTCATGCTTTGAGAAGACGTCCTGAATCCTCCACCGGGTACTCTGGAGGGGATTTTACTAGCGCTACACATGAAGAAGGCTTTTGACAGAGTCTCTCATGAAGCAGTTATGCAAGGCCTTCAAGATATCGGATGTGGAGAGCGCATTTACAAATACGTGCTGGACTTTCTGACTGGCAGCACTGCAAGCAATGGTTTACAGGAGCATCCTGACTTGGGCTCGGCCATTTGCGCAGATGAGATTACAAGTTGGGTAAATAAGGGCTCGCACGGAAACAGGCAAGACGTACTGCAAAGAGGAATGGCCCACAGTTTCTGAGATACACCACTCCTAATATCGCGATGATTTGCCCTGGTGCGGAGGGATACCAACTCTTACACACAAAACGTCCTGTCGCGGAAAACTGCGCGCACATAAAAACACACATTACCAAACTAGTCGTGGGAGGCGCGATTCCCGGATCAGGATTTTGCGAATCCAACTGGCAACCCTGAACCAGGCCCGACGAGTCGCTATAGCCAGTGGAGCACTGGACGAAGGCTCCCCCCTCCCCATTTTAATTGCTAATAGGAAGTACTAATAAACGTTTACTGTCTTAACACTTTCACACTTAAATTACCAATGTCTGTTCTTGCCGTTCCTGAGTCGATATAAACTGTCCATGAACTTTGACGACGTACAGGGCTGGTCAAATGTTCCCAGGCCACTATCCCATGTATTCTTAAGGCAGCGTGGCCTGGGAACTTTTGACCCCCCTGTACGTGACAAGTTTTTCCTTTTATTCACGCCGTGATCAAACAGGCATTTTCTTCACACCCTCTTACACTCTCAAGTCGATTACGGCGGTACCAAGTTAAGGGGGTGATCAGGAGAGCACCCAGACGTATGCGGCTATAGATAGATGTTTAGATAGATGTGTAGATAAAACACTCAATGGACCTTTTGTACTTTGGTTTACACCAAGAAGGTTGTCACGACAGCACCCAAACGTAGGCGGCTAGAGAGATAGATGAATAGTTAGATGCGTAGAAGGAAACGCTCAATGTGCCTTTTGTAGTTTAGTTTACACCAAGAAGGTTGTCACGAGAGCACCCAGACGTAGGCGGCTAGATCGATAGGTATATATATATATATATATATATATATATATATATATATATATATATATATATATATATACCTATCGATCTATATATACCGATAGGTGTATATATATATATATATATATATATATATATATCGATCTATCGATCGATAGATCTATCGATCTATCGACCTATCGATCTATATATACCGATAGGTGTATATATATATATATATATATATATATATATATATATACCTATCGATCTAGCCGCCTACGTCTGGGTGCTCTCGTGACAACCTTCTTAACTTGGTGTAAACTAAACTACAAAAGGCACACATATATATATATATATATATATATATATATATATATATATATATATATATATATATATATATATATATATATATATACTTTGCTTTCTTCACATTTACGTTACAATTACTTTTTATAACGTCCCCTATACTTTCCTTGGCATCATGGTCTGTTAGTTCTCATTAATTATGTGTTTAACAAAGCAAACAAACCCTTAAAGGGGCCCTCCAACAGTATCCAACCACCCATTTTTTACTCGTGGGTTGTGTAGACTGATGGCTGGGGGATAATTTTGGTATAGGTCTAAGCGCTGATATTACATGATTTAGTATTTTAATCACGCAATAAAGTCACTACATCGCTGCCGACCGCATCAGCGCGTCGTGGCGCTCGCCAGAAACATTGCGGGCGGAAATGACGACACGAGGTCACCGCTTATGATTCTGACAAGTCAGGGAGGCTCATTTCTCACCTCGCTGCAGCCTCACGTCGCTGCCCGACCATGTAAACAAAACGGCGTGGTCAGGCACCACGTTGCTTGTTGCTGTGGTAACAGCGTCACCAATACATTCGACTGAACAGGCAACAATGGTTTGAGAGCTTCGCCTACGTACGCGCTTTCAGCTCATTTCATTGGACACACGAAATACGTCACAACAGGCGAGTGAAATGGGGGTCATGTGACCCCGCGAAATTCGAGCTGAGGGTAGGTTTTTTTTTTGTATTTTGAATTTTCCGAAACGAATAACTTCGACAGCGGGCTCCTGTCGCTGTAGTTCTTGCTGCACTAATCTGCCCATACTTCACTCTATGCAGCCCGCAAGTAAAAAATGGAGGGTTGAAGAGTGTTAGAGGGCCCCTTTAAGTTCACACTGACTTCCTTTATATATATATATATATATATATATATATATATATATATATATATATATATATATATATATATATATATATATATATATATATATATATATATATATACGCAGATAGAAACGCTCAAGTGCCTTTGGTTCGCTAAGAAATATGTCGCATTTCAAAGAAACGAAATAAAGACGGGCAAGTAGCAGGCCAGGCGAGCACACGCCGAGCTTCTCTTCCCCCCCATTTTCCCCTTGAGGGCATTGCTACACAATTTTATTATACACTTTTAATGCACCTGAAGTACACAGCCGAAAGTATGGAAGTCACGCACTTGAAAAGAAATAGCAAGCTGTAATGCCAGTTCTGTAAGGTGCTGCAGTTTTTCCAAGGTCGATGAATAGGGTACTGACAAACATTCCGCGTTTGTGTAGATAATTGTAATATGTCCCCAAGATGGTGGTATCTGTCTAGAAATGTCTAAATATCACACAACATAATTTTAAGGCACGGGATTTTAGAATCCAAGAAAGAAAATGTAGTAATATGTCGTTTCTTTGCAAGCTTCGCTAATTAGTCTTCATTTGGGTATATTTCAATATTTAACTGTTCAGCAGTCAATGATGTTTAATTTTTTTTCAATAAAAGAAGGAAATCTTAGGCCCGAAATGCACATGAAATTTCTTTTTTGGCTGTGGTGATTTCGAGCAAAGAAAAATAATACTTATGACGTTTATCATGGAGCGCGGCATGTCGAGCGACCCGTCGAACTTCGTAGTGCATTCACCAATGTGATCGGCTGCAGTCATACGCAGCACACTGAGGTTAATTCAAGATGCGTTGACTATGCAGAAGGCTTAATTGATCCTATGCGCAATGTATTTTGCCCTTTCTTTCCCACTAGTCCGAAGAACTGGCATAAACAAGTTGCGTCCGCATGTGTGGACGGTGCATCTCAAAGGAATACATTTGGTTCATTTTCGTAACCATATAATTTACATAGATCTTCTCACATATGCCCGAAGTAAAGTATATTTTTTCTGTCCTACTTCCGTATAATTACTTACTTTTTATAACACAACTGTAACGTTCGAGGAGTGGCGCGTGTCGTAGACAGTAAATTGTCACCATCAAGAACCGGCACCTACACAACCATCACCCGTGCTCAATTCTCGGGCTCTGTACAGGTAGTTAACAAGGTAAGCTTAAACGTGTGGCTCCGGTGATCATCCCTGGTAAAATCCAGACAATTCGTTCGAGTCTCCCTCTCTATTCGGTTACGTCTGTACAGAAATCTTAAGCAATGTTTCCCACCCAGGTGTTCCCTTGTTAACTTTTGGTAGACCAGCGTGATGAGTAGTGGGATTTGCCCGTTTTCTGTGACCCATGTGCGCTATCACGTTTCATGGTAAAGCTGTCGTGGCAGATGTTTGCGTTGTGTAGTAGATAAAAAATTACCATCATCATGAAGCAACTCGTACTCCCTTCATCCTCTTTGTGATCGGCTTCTTTTTCTTCCTCTTCTCCTTCGCTCCAAGAACATACATACATACAAAGAACTTTATTCGAGTCCTGAGGGACAAGACAAAAGAGGCCGGTGGCTCCACCCATGTCGGAACCGGGAGATGATGTCTCTCGGCGACGACACGAGCCCTCTGGACTGCCTGGAGTTGATGCGTGAGATCCGGACTGCGCAGTCGCTCATCCCAGGTGGCCGCATCATGTAGTGTGGAGCCCACGTTAAATGGGCACAGCCAGAGCATATGGTCGAAGGAGCAGGTTTCGTGCCCTCATTCAGAGCACGACTGTGGAAAATCGGCATAGGACCAACTGAAAGCTCTAGGAGTAAGATAAGTGCGTGTCTGCAAAAGTCTGAGAGTAACTGATTGGGCTCTGTTTAATTTGGGGTTCGGTACGCTTCCAAATCTTGCATATAATATGATAGGTGGCCAGGAGAAGCAGGTAGACGAGTAACAAAATGTCTGGTATTATGAAAAAAAGTCACAGTTTCACCGCAAGGGTGAAGCAATGAATGCGATAGCAACAAATTGTAATGTTATACGAAGTTAGGCTGGAAGCTAGATCTTTTGGATCCGATCTCACGCAACTCTAGAAAACGCTCTTGTAAGAGAATACGGCCGCTCCAGGGACACTCTTCACACCACATTCTCTTCGCGTAGAGAGCGCAGCAAGTAGAAGCGGGTATAGCGGCCGCCCTGCTGTCGGCTGCCGAGATGGGAGATAAGGCTCGCGCCCGCGACGACCGCGCTCGTAAAATCGAAGGTCGCCCGAGGGACCCCCCCCCCGCTCGCCTCTTTTCACGCTCGTGAACGACGGGCGGGGCCGGTCGAACAGTTGGGGGATCTTATCGGATGCGCCTGCCGGCTCGTTTGTTCTCCGCTTCAGCCGCGTTCATCGCTCCCGCTCGCGCGCTATTACCCGCTGGTGGAATGCACGATGCGCAGGGGGCTCTTATCAACTCGGACTTCATACGCGACATGACGGCGGCGGCGACGGCAACGGCGACGACAAAAAGCCGTCGAGACTGTCCATATAATTGCTGTCGCAATAAAATTATTTTATAGCAGTTTTGGAATTTGTTAATGTGTGGAAAGAAAGTTTTGGGGCTGGTCTACAAGACAGTGCAGCGAAAGCACAAGTGGTTTAAGGGCTACAAGTATTCGCCTATGTGCATACTCACTTGTCGTCACAGCTCTGTACGAACCTGCTTGCGGCACAAGCGACAACGTATGCGCTAGTGACTTCGCCCGACACAAAAGGCGGATGTTCAAGCTTACGGAAACATGCCACTCCGATGGAAGGCCTTTTTGTTTGCGAGGCCGGGAGCAGCTTGGAATCCGCGTATGCATATATGCAGGGGCAATGAAGAAAATGTCATGTATGGCTAGTATATTACGCTTTTCACAATACCCTTGCTACTAAGAGGACAACACTCTTCCTACACTGACTGTTCGGTGATGCAGTAGGCAGCGATTCTGATGAATCGTAGCTGCAGCAGCCGTTCCTCACTGTATTGATCCGAGGACCACGTGACGAAGACGCAATCGGAGATCTATTTAAGGAAGCAAACGAGCCCTTAAATCTACACGTCTTTCCTTAATGCAGTGCAGCATCATGAAAAACACTGATCGGCAGCCCTGTGCACCCCTGGCGCAAGAAAACTGCGTTAAATGGCACTGGAAAATCGCATTCCTATTCGATATGAACATTCAGCAGCCATGAGCTGGTTTAAGGAGCACAGAGGCTGCCATTCGCGTGAACGTGATTCCACACGTACCACTTCCTATCGTTGAAATTTTATTCAAAGAAATGTAACAAGTTGCTACACGAGCCAGAAATCGGAAGCCATTTTGGGGAAATATGGCGGCAATGGAAGCTTCCTCAGAACAATTGCGCACACGGGAACGAAACACACATTCCAAATCAACAGCAAGGAAGAGCTCCGGGGTACACCACAAACTAAAATGGCAAGAACAGGCAGTACTCGTTTGTGATCATGACTTTACGTGGCCAAGAAGCTGTGTCGTCAGGGCTCACCGCTCTTAGCAACCAGTCAACGCACTCTGATGACGTCAAGTCCAAGTAGACATGTCCACTAGGGGAACAGTTCCACGATAGCACCCCAAGTCACGCTCAAATGCCTACAAGCTCAGTCTCAGTTATTGTAAATAGGCGTTGAGCGTGACGCATATAACCTTAGCTTGCAATATTTGCGATCTACTAAAATGAAACAATGACGCAGCATTCTAGTAACATGAGGAGATGGATTTATTACTTTAGAAGTTGTCTCTTAAAACGTGGGGTATATAAGTGGTCGCTAATGCTAGCATCTGCCATTCACTCTCCTCCAAGACACCAATACATACAGTCTGTCAGCCTGTCAAAACCTCTGCCACTACAATCCTTTGCCTTCATACTGTAGCATACAGAGTCATTTGTCAAGAACCAGAAGCGACGAGGTGAACCCTTGCCTTCATTGGTGCACCCGTTCTTTGGAGGTGTACATCTATTTCCTTCATTATTCATATAGGCGATACCTAAAAGCAACAATTAAAAGCAATCAGCAAACGAATCATATGACATGCCAAGTAATTCCCGCTCTTTAAAAACAATTCAGGGTCATGATAAGCCGCTATTCAAAAAAAACAAGGTCGATCCCTCCGTCATAAGAATCGGTATAACAACAAAGTGAAACGTGTCCTTACAGAAGTAATAGAATGTTTACTGTCCATTGATACGAGAGAGCTCGCGCAATGTATATTAGTGTTTGACAGCTATAGCACCATTTAACGTGAATGCACCCACGTTAACGCTTAGAGACACATGTCTATTCCGGCGACGAACGTCCATGATCAATTATTAAACAAACCCATGTGGTCATAGATGCTTGTTGTAGCAGTAGTAGTTAATGGTGAGTGCAGAATCAGAGAAATCGGTGGGACAGCCATGAGAGCGTCACTGAATGATCGCCGAACTTGGGCTAAGGTCGCCTACTCGCGGCATGTTAGTGTATAAAACGACACTGCCCGACTAGAGGGGAATGCAACACGCGTCATGTCTTCGCTATTCGCCAGCCGCGATTTCTCATGGGGTGAGCGTTAGTATGGAACTCGGAGTTATAGCCAAGCGAAGTAAGCAAGCTTCGCAGGGCTATTTCGATGCGAAGCATCTATGCTCGACCCTACCTCCCGTGTAAGGCGCCGTCCACTCTAGTTACCGCTCCTCCTGCAAGAGGCGCTTCTCAAGAAATTTCTGGAAGAATCCGCTAGAAGGTGCTGGTCCGCGCGCCATAAACCCAGGTTGCGCGCGGTAGCGGGCGCATTCCTTCAGTGACACTCAATAGAAGCGCATCACAAACAAACAAGCATTTTTCTGAAGGCCCTCAAGATGCCAAGAACGAGAAAACGCTGCCGGCAGTCCAGAATAGTGCGCATTTTCCCTGATAGGACAACTCGCTCTACAAGTCTAGTTATCGTCGTTACGCCAATGCGACAAAAGGCGGCACCGACGGAAGCACAATGATGGTGTTAATGTTGTCGCAAAATGTTGCTGTATCGTTCATTTGCTGTGATTTAGACTTCCTTTACGAGCTAAGTCAAGCCCAAATAAAGTGTTACAATCTCTAAGAGTCAAATACAAATTTTACTCTGAATTACTGACGATAATAGGCGACATAGATTTAAGCTGCATTTGACGTATTTTGATGACCAGAGTGCCCGGGCGAAAAAAATGTCGCAGTTGGCCCGACCACATAGTCGGTAGCAAAAAACTGCGCTTTTTTTCAGTTTCAGTAAACGTGCACTTGGCTTTCTTAGTAGGAAAGCCCCACATATGAATGATATGTCTAGAATAGTTCTATTACTATCACGCTGTTATTTCGAGTTCAGTCAGCCCGACGTTTTGCAATACAACTACCAAAATAATTTGCGGAGTTTGGCGCACATAGAACCACGGTACGGTTATCAGGAGCTTCGTAGTAGAGGGCTACGAAAATTTACCGCTCATTGTCCTTAACAAGCACTTAAATCAAGGAGGCTCGCGCACTTACAGTGGCCTCAAGCATTTCTTCTCCATAACAATGCCACTGCCGTGGCCGGGATGGAACCCGCATAGTTCGTGTCAGCACTCGAGCACTGTAACTACTGTACCATCGCCGTGGCTAGCGCTTTGCAAATTTTGTTTGCCTTCTATTTTTTGTCTTTTATTAATGCAAGTATAGGAGGTCAACAAAAATCTGAATTTAATGTGTATTCCATAGAACCACAGCTGCCTATGTTAGCTACGTTGTCTCGGCACTCGGTAGCGTAATGTTTTGGGATAAGTTTTGTTGAAAGGTCCTGCGTAAAACGTTAATATCCCATAAAGCACGGGAATGGATGTCTATACAACTCTTGAAACGAAGCAGTATGATAGGGGGCTTATTCGCAAAATATTGCGTTGTCTAAGTAGCATCAGGTATCATCCTATAGTCCAAAGAAAATTTTACATTTCACTTCTGGTTCGAGTCACTCGTTTGCGGTCAGAGAAACAGGCCATAATTTCGCTTACCGGCAGTTCATCTCAGCAATACATTCACTACGAATTATTGAGGTTAACAATCAGTGTGAACGCTTGCTTAGTTTTCATGTATATAAATGATATTAGTAGCACTTTTTAATAAGAAAGCGTAGCAGTATATCTTTTGGGACGACAGGTGGAAAGGTGCATAAAAATGTCTGGTGGGTAGACCAATTTACGTACTGTTGCGTTAAAATATGCACTACCAGTAGGCAAACTTGATCACTGTGTCTATGACACAGCTCATATATGTATGTAGGTCTGCTAGACGTAACGCTCCTCTTTTTTATTGTTTCCCTCAATAGCAACCTGGCAGATTTCGCGGGCGAGCTTATTATAACAGTGCGAAGTACAGCGGTTAAAAAAACATGCGCACACAGCATGAAAAATTGATTCGATCACCATTTTCAACAGATTTTGATCAATTAGCTACTCATGAAACTAAGGAAATTGTGACGTTTGTAGTGAATTCTGCTCGATCGATTTTGTAGATGAAGCTACAAACACGAGGGGAAAGACAGGAGCATATAAATGTGCAATGAAATACTGGCAGGCTGAAATTTAGAGCATTATTTTCTATTATAATTTATTTCTTCAGAAATAAATTTGTGTTTTCTAAATGGCTTCTTCACGTGGCTCAAGGTAAATGATGTAGTGATGGTAACGTAAATAAACGAACCTTCCCACATGAAGCTTTCATATTCAAAAGTCGTAGTAATATTTATTTCCAGTAATTATACAAAAATACATGACAATTGCGGTGCGTGATAGATCATCTAGAACTATTCTTCAAGGTAAACAGCTGGAGAGGAAAATATGAGGGCCTTCTCAGGCAACGTGTGATGCAGCAACGTCGTATCCGTACAATTAAGCGCGAAATGTAAAGTTTCGGTAGTACTAGAACGTGCACTTTTGCGAATGAGTCCCAAAGAATGTACTTTGTTTCCAGAGTTGCATGCACATTCGTTAATTCACTTGGGCAGCCCTATGTAAGACTTTTAATTATTTGCTCCGCAATAGCAAGCGGGCACGTTTCACCGGAGAGGTGCTGCGAACGATGAGAAGTATAAAGGAAAACAACTATGCATTTCGTTTTTGCGGTAAAAGTGCCCCGTCATGCAACTAAGACAACATTTGAAATGTCGGAGAAGCAAATACGCATCGCTCTCTCGTATATATATATATATATATATATATATATATATATATATATATATATATATATATATATATATATATATATATATATATATATATGTATACTCTGACTATACATGTGATCTACCCCGCGTATTTTCCTGGCGTTATGGCCGCCGTCCCGGCACTTCCCGGTCACGAACGCCGCGCGCGTTATCTGCGGGACATAGCATTCTCATAGGAATATGCCGAGAGCCGGGTTTTCAAGAGAGGGAAACGTGAGCAAGCTAGATGGCGATTATTGTTGTGTAGCAGAAATACTCCCGAAATACTCGACTTTTTTCTCAGAGTGTATATATATGTATATATATACACTATGACCCCAGAAACAGGTGGGGGCGGTGGTCTGGAAACGACGGCAGCGTACGTCAGCGGTGTAGTGACAGGCGGCGATGGCGGTAGTGCCTGCGCGACTTGGGTCTCAATGACCTGGCGTAGACGTGGGTCTAATGATGTGACTGGCTCGGTTGATTGGGCGTCGAGAGAAAGTTGGCGCGCAACTTCCTCGCGAATGAACTGCTTGATCTGTGGCAGTAAAACGGTTGGATCAGCAGCGACGTCGTTGACAAGGGCGGAAACCTCAGCCGTATCTTCGGCTGCACGGCGCGTTGAGACACGCTGCTTTCGCAACTCGTCATACGACTGACAGAGTTGGACCACGTCGGCGACAGTCTGAGGATTCCGAGCGACGAGCATCTGCAACGTATCGTTGTCGACTCCTTTCATTTTGTGCTTGATTTTGTCGAGTTCGGGGGAGATGGGTCGACGCGCTTGCAGAGAGGCAAGACATCTTCGATGTAACTTGTAAAAGTCTCGTCCCTGCGCTGGACTCGACTACGTAGACGTTGTTCCGCGCGAAGTCTGCGCACGGCGGGACGTCCGAAGACCTGCGGCGATGGTCGTCTTAAAGGTCGACCAGTTGGTGATTTCACCTTCATGGTTTTTAAACCAGAGGCTGGCTACATCAGCAAGGTAAAAGCGCACGTTCGTGAGTTTGTCGCACTCGTCCCATTTGTTGGAAGCGCTTACTCTTTCATAGTCGGCGATCCAATCCTCGACGTCGTGCTCGTCGTTGCCACGAAATATAGGTGGGTCGCGTTGCCGAGGCGCGCCAGTACAGAAGACTGTCGTTGCTGCGGCAGCTTGCGAAGGGCCAGGATCAGTCATGGTGAAAGGCGATGGTAGCGTACGATTGCGAAGTTCCAGGTTGTCGGGAACCCCGGCTCCTCCACCACTTAAAATGGGGGTAGTTGTACGTCGAGAAAGGGGTCAGACGTAGCTTCGTGAAAGGCTCTTTATCGGGCAAGTCTAGCTACCGGCGAGCGCGTGCGCGAGCGACAACCACAGCCACCGATCGTCGTCGTCGTCATTCGTACTAGCGGAGCGTCTGCCATTCACATTCAGTACAATTTATATATATATACATATATATATACATATATATATATATATATATATATATATATATATATATATATATATATATATATATACGGGTCGGAAAGGGATATCCCTTTCCGACCCGAATTTTTTCTAGGGTAGAACAAAATTTTTTTAATGTTCATTTCTAGCTAAGATGCCATTGAAAAGCATGCAAAAAAACAAAGGAGACTGTAAGTACAATGGTTTTCTCAGGAGAACCATGTCCGGATACTGGACACTAGGATGAATTTGTTGCCCGTATGGGTACACACATTTTACTATCTTCCTTGAAAAAGTGTTGCTTTTGGCCCTGTGAGAAGGTCAATCGTCTAAAACACAAAAATGGTTCGTTTTGACCCAAGAAAAAGTTTCTCATGGTTAGCTGTCGCACATAGCGTTCAGCACCACGAAGGGGAAAAAAAACCTAGGAGGGAGCGCGCCTAGCGTCTAGAAGTCAACCTCATCAGACGACGCTCCCTCCTCGTGCTCCATACTCTTGTTAGATTCCCAGCATGCCCCAATTTCATTTTCTATGGCTGGGCTTCAAGATTGTCATGTGACACTGCCTCTTTTTTTCTTTTTTCCGCTCCATGTTTAGCACGATGTGCGCCAATTGCATCCTGGTGTCCAGTATACTGGACATAAATACATTCTCGCATTGCCAGTGAACTTCTGATTACAAACGCTACCTTTTTGCAACAATGTATCAAGGAGACATAGGACAGCACGTATGATTTAAATTATTTGAATTGAGCGAAGAGAGCTCCTACAATAATTTTGTATACTTGACCACATCATGCGCGTGCGCTTCCGCGTGGATGACGCCACTACTCTGAGGCGCCCCCATCAGAAAATGGCGCTGAAGGAGGAAATACATTTAAAAAACATGTTGCTGGACTCTTGCTGAAGCGGCCTAAGTGGTTTCGGTTCAGATTGTTGCTCTGCTTGCTTTTCTGCACTGCTTTTTTTCGTTATGTCCAGTATACTGGTCGCTGGGTCGGAAAGGGATATATATATATATATATATATATATATATATATATATATATATATATATATATATATATATATATATATATATAATCTGGGCTTGTTGGAGCACGGCCTTCGATGAACTGGCTGTGGCAATAAATACTGGTGTATGACCTTGTTTCAAGCATGCCGAGGGTAGATGGCTCTGCTCTAGAGAGCTTCACACGAGAAAGGATATGAGGACCCTTCTGCCCAGCTCGTGATGTTTCGTCACCTCGTTGAAAGTCAGGAGAACGCCCCTAAAGACCGCTAGGTTGGAGTATGTAGATACCCCAGGCTGCCCAGCACTGTGAGTAAGTTCGCGCGCTCGGACGTGGGCGATCTCCTTTAGATTGGCCATTCACTGCGACGACCGATAAGTTGGCCGATCGACCATACTGCGCCCTTTCTACGCAGCATGCAGAATCCGGGTTTGCACGAACGTCTTTGAATAGGGCTTCACCCCTGGCATTCCACCTCTTCGCGTTGTGCAGCGGGTACACGTTGCAGGGAAACGGAGAGAGCGAAATGTTGGCTCTTTGCTCCTTAGTGAGATTGTGCTTACATTCCCCTTCTAGAACCGCAGTGTACCTTAGTATGCCTAGGATGCCCCTGCCCGTGGCCGAGGAGGAGAGTCTGGCCATCAGAGCCGCATGCTGTGCTTCAATGAGCTTGTAGCACTCTGAAGCACGGTTTAGGAAAACGCAGAGTGGTTTATTCATACGTGCACGCCATTCTCAGAACTACTTCTTCCTCCTCCTTAAGCAGAACCGCACTACCAGTTCACGTCCCAAGTTGGGCGCCAGAAGAAGAAGAAAAGTACGCCACAAGATCTTCCAACGTGTTGTGTATACCAAGCTGCATGAAGCTGCATGAGGGACCCCTAAAACTCGTTTGAAGCGCTTGCGAATCAGGAGATTGAGCTTAGTCTTTTCATGAATTTGCCAGCAGTGCATGGCAGCAACGTAAGTAATGTGGCTCATTAAAAAAAGCGTAGAACAGCCTTTGTAAATTGTCCTCCCTTCGGCGGCCTTTTGAAGTTGGAGGCCCTGGTAATCAGCCGAATGAAGCTTGAAGTTTTTGCTGCGATCTTGTTTATGGTCTGCCCATTAGTGCGAA
>JALIZH010027803.1:0-16258 GCA_030522465.1 Rhipicephalus appendiculatus
AGTACGGTATCCATAACACGTTGGAAGGTCGCGGGGGCCGAGCAAAGACGAAAAGCCATGACTTCGAACTCGAACAGGCCGTCTGGAGTTATGAAAGCAGTCTTTCCTCGGTCTCTCTCGTCGACTTTGATTTGCCAGTAGCATGTCTTGAGGTCCATTGATGAAAAGTACTTCGCGTTGTGGAGTCAATCCATAGCGTCGTCTATTCGTGGGAGGGGGTACACGTCCTTCTTCGTGATCTTGTTGAGGTGACGATAGTTGACACAAAAACGTAGCGTCCCGTCCTTCTTCACCATACGGGAGACGCCCAGGGACTCTTGGATGGCTGGATTATGTCGTCGCGTAGCATTTCGTCGACTTGTTTCTTAAAGGCTTCGCGTGCTCTCATCGAAACTCGATACGTGCTCTGACGAATTGGTCGGGCACTTTCTTCTGTTGTGATACGGTGCTTTCGCGACCGGGGTTTGTCGAATTCTTGACGGCGACGAAACTGGGGTGCTTCACCAGCTATAAACTTTTCGCCGACTCGATGTCACTTCTGTAGAAGGCTTAGGCCATTGAAACTGGAATTGCAGGCAGCGACGATGTTTGAGGCATGAAGGTGTTTTGTGCACGGACGCGTGCACAACAAATTCAAAACTGGAATCACCACTGTCTAGGAGTGGCAGTGCACTTTTTCAGATCTCGCGCTGCGCCTTGTTACTCGGTAAACCAAACGCGCCTCTTGGTTGTTTTCTTGTTAACAGAACCACCCGACGGCATGCAAAACGTGTTCGGAATCATCGTCCCACAACAGCACTTCATCTGTCTGAAAAAAAAGAAAAATCACAGCATATCCACGGAGTGAATGATGATGAGTGGGCGAATCTCCGGAGGTTCATCGGTAAACCGTGAATCTTCCGTGTGTTAAGGCGTTTATTTGCCGGTACTCAGAGATACTTCATAATGGCGACAGCCACGGCCAGGCACGAACTCTCAGCGCGAGCGGCGTCCTTTTTGCAGATGACCCACTAGAAGACTCTCGAGAGTGCAACCCATTTATAGGTTCCAATGCATCGCTACAATTACCCCGGGGACGAAAAGGCAGCCGCCGGGCGACCTAACAGCTTGTCACTATGAGCGGGTCATAGTAGGCCTTCAGGCGCTGCACGTTGACAATGTCGCGCCCTCGACGGCGCATATCCGAAGATTGTTCGATGGGTTCGATGAGGTAGTTCACCGGAGATGTGCGCTCGATGACACGGTAGGGGCCTTCGTATTTCGGCAGTAGTTTTGAAGAGAGGCCAGCTGCGGAGGTAGGGACCGAGAGCCATACGAGCGCTCCAGGGAGGAACGTGGGCTCAGAAATGGCGGAACCATCACAAATACTCTTCTGCCGCTCGTGTTCATTCATCGTGAAGGTCTTGGCGAGCTCGCGACACTCTTCAGCAAGCCTCGCTGTGTCAGAAATAGGGGCACACTCAGATGGTTCCGGCGTGTACGGGAGTATCGTGTCAATGGTGTGCGACGGGTGCCGTCCGTATAGTAAGAATCAGGGTGAAAGCCAGTAGTGCTCTGAGGGGCGGTATTGTAAGCGTAGGTGACGAAGGGCAGTATAGCATCCCAATTCGTGTGGTCGGCGGTGACGTACATCGGAAGCATGTCGCCAAGGGTGCGGTTAAAGCGTTCGGTGAGGCCATTTGTCTGCGGGTGGTAAGCAGTAGTTTTGGGGTGGACAGAACGGCACTCCGTGAGGATGGCTTCGACGACTTCCGACAGGAAGACACGGCCCCGATCGCTGAGAGGCTCCCTGGGGTGGACCGTGACGCAGTATGAATCGGTGCAGCAGGAAGGAGGCAACATCGCGCGCAGTAGCCGCAGGGAGGGCGGCGGTTTCGGCGAATCGCGTTATATGGTCTACGGTGACGATGGCCCAGCGGTTACCAGCCGACGTCAGAGGGAGTGGGTCCATACAAATCGATACCCACGCGCCCAAACGGACGGTCAGGGCAAGGTAACGGTTGTAGACCGGCTTTGGACATGTGTGTTGATGGTTTGCGGCGTTGGCAATCGAGGCAGGAGCGAACGAACTTCTGCACGTAGCGGTACATCCCTCGCCAGAAGTAGCGTTGTCGAATGCGGTGGTATGTTTTGGTTACCCCAGAGTGCGCGCATTGCGGATCCGAGTGGAAGGACTCACATATTTCCGACCGCAAACTGCGGGGTATCACGAGTAGCCACTGCCGGCCGTCGGCGTTGTAATTGCGTCGGTGCAGGAGGCCGTCACGTATGGCGAAATGGTGAGCTTGGCGACGCAAGGCGCGAGTGGATGGTGTTGTGGACGGATCAGAGAGCAAGTCGATCAGCGGCGCGATCCAATGATCCTTGCGCTGTTCGGTAGCGATGATGAGACTATCGATGACAGAAACAGCAATGGATGGTACCTGAGCAGGGGGTTTTGTCGCCAGGCAGAGGGGAGCGCGAGAGGGCGTCGGCGTCAGCATGCTTGCGTCCGTTGCGGTACAGCACGCGGATGTCGTAGTCTTGCAGGCGAAGAGCCCAGCGGGCGAAACGCCCTGAAGGCTCCTTCAATGACGACAGCCAGCATAGTGCGTGATGGTCGGTGACGACATCGAATGGGCGACCATACAAATAGGGTCGAAACTTTGTAAGAGCCCAGCCGATCGCCAGGCACTCTTTTTCGTGACGGTGTAATTTGTCTCGGCTTTCGTGAGCGTACGGCTTGCGTATGTCACGACATATTCGGGGGAATCCGGTTTTGCGCTGCGCCAGGACAGCGCCGAGGCCTACACCGCTGGCGTATTTGTGCACCTCCGTTGGGGCCGTAGGGTCGTAGTGGCGTAGTATGGGAGGAGACGTCAACAAATGGCGGAGCTTGGCGAATGCGTCGTCGCACTCGGATGACCACGAATGAAGGGGCCCGTTACTTCCAAGGAGCTTCGTCAGTGGTGATATGATCGTCGCAAAGTTTCGTATGAATCGTCCAAAGTATGAGCATAGGCCTACGAAACTGCGCAGTTCTTTGACGGACGCAGGTTTGGGAAATTCGGCCACGGCCCGAAGCTTGGCCGGAACGGGAAGAATTCCGTCCTTGGACACGACGTAACCTAGGATTGTGTCTTGCCGTGCTGCAAATCGGCACTTCAGATTTAGTTGGAGGCCGGCGTTGCTGACACGTGTGAAAACTTCTTTCAGACGTTGGAGATGCGTGGAGAAATCCGGAGCGAAAACAACGACGTCGGGCAGGTAACACAAGCACGTGTGCCATTTCAAGTTGCGCAGAACGGTGTCCATCATGCGCTCAAAGGTCGCGGGCGCATTACACAGTCCAAAAGGCATGACGTTGAACTCGTACAAGCCGTCGGGTGTGACAAAGGCTGTCTTCGGTCGAGCGTCGTCAGCCAGGGGTACTTGCCAGTACCCCGAGCGCAAATCCAGAGAAGAAAAGAATTCGGCTCCGTGGAGGCTGTCAATCGCGTCGTCGATGCGCGGTAGTGGATAACCATCCTTGCGAGTGATCTTATTGAGCCGTCGGTAGTCCACACAGAACCGCACAGAACCGCCCTTCTTCGCAACGAGAACAACAGGAGACGCCCATGGGCTGTCCGAGGGCCGAATTACGTCGCGTCGGAGCATATCGTCTACTTGCTCATTAATTACCCGACGTTCGGCAGGCGACACGCGGTATGGACGTTGCCTTAACGGTGGCTGGGCGCCAGTGTCGATGCGATGTGTAACAGCGGACGTGCGACCGAGAGAAATTTGCCCGACATCGAAAGAAGATCGAAATTCTTGCAACAGGCCCAGAAGCTGGGAACGCTGGACCGACGTAATGTTATCAGCGATGGAGTTACCAAATACATCAGCACATGACGGATCAGACGTGGAAACAGCACTGATGATACGGGAACTGGGACAGTGCGAGTCATCGGGTACGTCCAGGACTTGTGCATCGTCGACGGGTTCCACTCTGCCGAGACATTACCTCCCTCGAACCAACTTAACAATGTACGGGAATGGGTTGGTCACAAAAATAGCGGTGTTGCCCTCAGTTACTTGCACGGTCGCGAAAGGTACCAGCAACCCTTTCCTACTGCAACCACGGTCAGATGGCGAAATGAGTGCAACTGTGTCGGAGAGACCGGCGCAGTAGACCGACGCAGCCGTTGACGAGCTTGGAGGCACTGTCGTATCGTCTTTGACGAGGATCTTGCTCAGTGCCGAGGGACTGTCTACTGGCGTCAAATGTGAAAACGGTGAGAGTTCAATTTCGGCGGAGGCACAATGAATGACGGCGTCGTGGCGGGAGAGAAAGTCCCGTCCCAGGATGACGTCATGAGAGCATGCAGTAATGATGATGAACTCGACGACATATAGAACGTCCTGAATGACGACGCGAGCTGTGTACACTGCTGTAGGATGAATACTCTGCGAACTTGCGGTACGGAGCGACATCCCAGAAAGTGGCGTCGTCACTTTGCGGAGTAAACGGCAAAGTTTTGCGTTCATAACGGATACGGCGGCTCCAGTATCTACAAGGGAAGATGCGCGAACACCGTCCACAAACACGTCTATCACGTTCGATGGGCTTCTCTGAGGGCTTTCGCAGTTTCGACAGCGTCGCGGCCCTTGCCTCGTGGACTGCGACGAATAGATTTCCTGGTCGCGTGCGGGCGGACGTGGCCGCATCGGCGACAGTGAGCGACGTCGTGGAGACTGTGAACGGCGTGTAGATGGTGCGGGGCCGGACGTCGGTGACATAGGCGGCGGTTGGTCATAATACGGGCGGCTCGATTCGCTGAGAAGGTTGGATGCGACCCGAGGCTGCTGCACGCGATTGCAATAACGTGCGACGTGACCGGCGCAACCGCAGGCAAAGCAGATGGGGCGGTTGTCGGAAGTGCCCCATCCGTTCGCGGGTCCCGGCCATGTCGCAGAACGCGATGGGCGAGGCGGCTGCTCATATGACTGCATGGTGGGCGGCAGTCGCGGCACGTGGACGACGTCGGCGTATGTGTGCGGCACAGTTGCGTCGAAGGCCTGGGGTCTGGCGACGGCTTCGGTGTAACTAAGCGGGCCAGCCAGAGGAATCGGTGGGGGTGGCCTGGCTACAACTTGTGCGTAGCTTAGTGGCGCAGGTACTGGAAGCGGCTGGTGGTATTCAGGCATGACCTCCCGCGATTTCCCTGCTGAATCGCTCGGCGGAGGGGAGGCAGAAGTGGGTAGTTGAGAGGTGTTCGACACGTTGCGGTGGAGCAAAAGCCAGTAAAGAGACCTGGCGGGCAATTTCCTCACGCACGAACGACTTGATTTCGGCGAGCAAGGTGGTGTGGTGAGAAACGGCCGACAAGCCCGTGAGGTCAGCGTCGCGTGATGGTGGTGGACGGGTCATCAAGCGCTGCCGGCGCAGCTCCTCGTAACTGGCACAGCGTAATGACCTCTGCCACAGTGCGAGGGTTCTTGGCCAGGAACATGGTGAAGGCATTCGTAATGATATAGGTGGACTATCGTCACGCTTGTTATGCGTGCCGTGCGAAGATGAAATGGACTCAGAGAGACGACGTGGTAAAACACACACACGGCGTTTATGATAACACGGAACTACTAAGAAAAAAAAAGCTTTAAGAAAATGAGGAGCAGATACAGTCTAAACTGAATGAGGAAAAAAACTGAACGCGAGTTCAAGACTAAGTTCGTGGACCTCACAGTGCGATGGTCGGCACGACGGACGCAGAGGTGCATGGGCAGAAGGCGGTGCAAAACGCGACGTGAGGCGGGGTGCCCCCTCTGGATGGGCGACGCTCATGGCGACGATGTAGCTTGGCGGCGTGGATGCGACTACGAAGGTAGTCAGCCCGCATGGAAACGCAGTGCTCCGTGCAGGGAATGGCCAGCCTGCCCAGGGACACAGCTTGCGTCGAGACGCGATGCTCGGCGCAAACGTGACCGTCAGCCAGGCCACGCTCGTTGCTGGGCTGAACAGCTGGCCGCGGAGACGCCTCGCCGAGATCCGCGATGCCCTCAGCAAGGAACAGAACAGCAGGCCAGGCCGCACCCCGAGATGCAGCACTCGTGCCGGCAACGCCGCCTCAGGTGGTGGTTGGGCGGCAGCAGCACGGACGGCCGCGTTCCCTGGCTGGACCCTCGACCGCCGGCGTCCGACGCTTCGGCCCGCTGTCTTGCGTCTCCCGCTGCTTCGGCTCGTCCCCCCAGCCGCGAAGCTTTTCGCCACGTCTTCTCCACACGTGGCCCAATCGTGGCACACCACCTCGATGGGCCACCACAAGTCATCAGCTGATTGGCTTGCCTCACGCGCACAGCTGGCTCCAAAACCCACGCGCTCGGCGCCGCACCTTCGTCGTCGTCCACGTTTTGTTCCACTCATCACAATCACCCCCCACACAAGAAAGTGGTTTCCATAAAACAACTTTTCTCACACCAACATGGGGATGGGGAACAAAACCGCGAGCTGGTTGCACATGCATCTGCTGATAGATGCAACAAGCGTAAGTCTCATGACGGTCTGTTTCTAAAAGGACACATTCTAGAAAAATGAACACTTTCACAACCACGCACACATACATGTAACGAGAACTTACAGCAACCCATTGTGCCACCCTCTCTCGCACTAAACAACTAAATACTTATACTATCCTGTGCTAATGCTTTCACATGCCCCATAACTTCCTCTCCTAAACAGGAGCAATCATTATCCTAATTGAACATGCAGATGTTGCAACCAACTACATAAGGAACTAGGTGTTGTGATCTTCTCGTTTAAAACGTCACTACACTTTAGTACTTTCGCTGCTTAACTAGGAACAATGAATTTTCAAACATACTGTCGTATGTTCGGATATACATAACATTCCACACAAATCTGCACACTTTCTCTTAACTACTCACTCAACAGCACTACTTCATTTAATAAACCTTAACATCCGAGGCACTACACGCCTCTCTAAACGACGTTCCTTCTAGCTGTTCTGACCAACTCAACTAGAACAAAAGAATTTTATCTGCATAGCATCTGTTATGTTCAGATATTTAATCTCTACTATACTACTTCATGAAGAGCAGCAACTCATTCAGAGTTTTTCAATATCAGCTGCCTTCTCTAAAGTCTTCCGTGAGACTAACCTTATCAAGACCTGTCGACTTGGTAAGATTTTTTTCCTGGAAGCGTAGCATGCACGTTGCAGCATAGCTCTCGAGCCCTTATGTCTCACGTCTTACAACACGTCACGATGCCTACACCTGACGTCAACTTACACTGCCAGGCCCTTTTTGACTGACAAAGTCCCTATGACTGCGTCGCCGTCACCCGTCAAGCCACTTTTGCTCCCAAGCTAAGCGTTATCATTCACACGACCTACTACTCAAGCGTTGCTAAATGTAGCGAAGGCAGAACCCATGACTATTTCTGAATAAATCAGAGAAAGATTCGACGTACGTGCTGTCTTTGCCATTACACTACTACTCTAAGCGCGTTCAACGCTCCCGCACTACATCCTCACTGCCCTCAGAATCATAGAACACCCTCAGCGCTCCTTTATTCTGCGTTAGTATGCACTTATCTTAACGTAGCTGCTTTAACACCTGTGATTCCTCTAGAGGCCTGCTATGTTTTGCACTCAGCGGCAATAGCTAGCTGTTCCAGGTCCATTCCTCAGCCACGGCACACAAACAAGGTGAGGCTCTTAAGGATGGTAAAAATAAGAGCTTAGTCCTGTCGCGGACGCCAGATAATATTGTAATGAAATTAGGTGGACTATCGTCACGCTTGTTATGCGTGCCGTGCGAAGATAAAATGGACTCAGAGAGACGACGTGGTAAAACACACACATGACGTTCATGATAACACGGAACAACTAAGAAAAAAAAAGCGTTAAGAAAATGAGGAGCAGATACAGTCTAAACTAAATGAGGAAAACACTGAAAGCGATTCAAGAAACTAAGTTCGTGGACCTGACAGTGCGATGGTCCGCACGACGGACGCTGAGGTGCATGGGCAGAAGGCGGTGAAAAAGGCGACGTGAGGCGGGGTGCGTCTGGATGGGCGACGCTCATGGCGACGATGTAGCTTTGGCGGCATGGATGCGACTACGAAGGCAGTCAGCCCGCATGGAGACGCAGTGCTCCGTGCAGGGAATGGCCAGCCTGCCCAGGGACACAGCTTGCGTCGAGACGCGATGCTCGGCGCAAACGTGACCGTCAGCCAGGCCACGCTCGTTGCTGGGCTGAACAGCTGGCCGCGGAGACGCCTCGCCGAGATCCGCGATGCCCTCGGCAAGGAACAGAACAGCAGGCCAGGCCGCGCCCCGATATGCAGTACTCGTGCCGGCAACGCCACCCCAGGTGGTGGTTGGGCGGCAGCAGCACGGACGGCCGCGTTCCCTGGCTGGACCCTGGACCACCGGCGTCCGACGCTTCGGCCCGCTGTCTTGCGTCAACCGCTGCTTCGGCTCGTCCCCAGTCGCGAAGCTTTTCGCCACGTCTTCTCCACACGTGGCCCAATCGTGGCACACCACCTCGATGGGCCACCACAAGTCATCAGCTGATTGGCTTGCCTCACGCGCACAGCTGGCTCCAAAACCCACGCGCTCGGCGCCGCACCTTCGTCGTCGTCCACGTTTTATTCCACTCATCACAGCATCGTCGGCGATGCCTTTCAGAATATGTGTGATTCTGTCCGACTCCGACATGCTTTCGTCCACTTTCTTGCACAAGTCGAGGATGTCCTCGATGTAGCTGGTGAAGGACTCGCCGGACTGCTGTGCTCGTTCACGCAAACGCTGTTCGGCTTGCAGCTTGCGTACGGCAGGACGGCCGAACACGCCGACGACGGCGGTCTTAAAAGCGGACCAAGTCGGGAAATCGGATGCGTGGTTGTTGTACCACATGCCGGCCACATCCGCGAGGTAGAAAACCATGTTGCTGAGTTTGCCTGCCTCGTCCCATTTATTTGGGACGCTCACGCGTTCGTAAATGGCGAGCCAGTCCTCGACGTCAGTGCCATCTGCGCCGGTGAAGACAGGAGGGTCGCGGATGCCGGGGACACCGGGACATGGCGTCGGTGCAGGAGGAAGCGTTTGCTGAGCGGCGTCTTGGGGCATGGTTGATGGCACGGTACGGGATCGGAGCTCCAAGGGCATCGAATGCGGACCGTAGTTGTTTTAAGGGCACAGCACTCTCCACCAAATTGTTAAGGCCTTTATTTGCCGGTACTCAGAGATACTTCATAATGGCGACAGCCACGGCCAGGCACGAACTCTCAGCGCGAGCGGCGTCCTTTTTGCAGATGACCCACTAGAAGGCTCTCGAGAGTGCAACCCATTTCTAGGATCGAATGCATCGCTACACGTGAATTTTCGCCCAGTACATCATCAAAGACGTGACAAACTTTATGGTCTTATGGCTTTATGGCTTTATGATCGGTAAAATGGAGGGAGAGCGGTTCCTGGATGGGTTGTAGTGGAAAGTTTGCAGTGAAGAGATCGACGCAGGTTCCTCGGATGGTGGTTGGTTGCATGTGGTCAAACGATATGCATATGAGACCATATCGCGATTCCATGTGTTGTATGGCATTGCGATCGTCATCGTCATCAGCGTCATCTTTATGACGCATAGTGGGTACACTCCATGTACCCACTATGCGGCACCGTGCTGTGCCGTGATGGTAGCGTCATCGTCATCGCACAGGGGTGGCTACTAAGATGACGACGACAACGCAGGACTACGACGCCGGACTAGCCTACGCCCTAAGGAGCTTCGCCCCTAAAACTAGCAGTTGTTCAGTGTCCAAATACAACAGATGAGCGAAGCTCCCTTAGAAATGGGACGCACGCGGCGTTTCATTGTCCAGGCAACGGACCAAGGACCAACCACTGGGCGGACAGCAGGTTGAAGCGATGGTTTCGCGCGTTCGCCGGTTTGAGGGGAGAGGGCAGAGAAGAAAGAGGGAGAGGGAGACTAATCTGCCTCCGTTTCGCATGCGTTCGTATTCTCGCGCTTTGCGCATCGTGCAGAACGCCATCCGCGTTCCAGCGCTCATAAACATTCTTTATCCTCCCGCGTGAGGGGCAGACGCCACAGCTGGCACCGTGCCCGGTAGCTTCAACGGTGACGGCGACGGCGGGTGGTGGTGGTAGAAACATTTATTGCCACTGTAGAGCGCGGGGGCCGAGCCCCCTACATGGCACGTGGGTGCTTCCTCTCCTTGAGGACGCACCTTTACAAAGCGAAGGAAAGCCCTTGAAGCGCAATCCTCTACATCGCGCAGGAGATGATCCGGCGCTGATCGAAAGCTGAAGTGCTGGTCATGATAGTCTCCCAGTAAGACACCGCCACAGCCGGTGATGGGGGATGAGGGAAGGTGGGACATTTGAGGAGGATGTGGAGTAAATCTCCTGGTTTGCCGCAAAGTTTGCATGAAGAGGGGAATTGGTCTGGGTATCGGGCGTTTAGTAGTAGGGGGGTATGGAGCAGTTCGAGTTTGTAGGCGTCGCACATGTGCGGCCTGCGCAATGTTTAGGGATGGGGCTGGGGGTGTGTACATTCTTCGTTGGTGTCGATAGTACGATAGAATATCACGAAAAGAGAGCAAGCGCTCCTCTGCCTGTAGAGGGGGCTCCATTTCTCCTGCCCGGAATGTGAGACCTCGGGCTAGAGAATGAGCCTCCTCGTTGCCAGGGAGGCCGGCATGTACTGGCGTCCAAACGAGGGTTATGGAATGCCGCGGTTGCCAGAAGCGTAGTAAGCGAGCAGCGGTGCGGGATATCAAGCCATTGGCGTAGTTCAGAATAACTGCTTTGGAGTCGCTTATGATTGTGGTGGCGGTTGTCGAGAGAAGAGCAAGTGCGACGGCTGCGTCTTCTGCCTCTGTGGAGAAATTGGTGATAATTGAGCACGACGTTTGAAGCTTTGCCTGATTGTCAGCTACCGCGAGGGCCATGCGGGATCCTGACGTGTATTCCGCTGCGTCCACGTAGACCACAGCATGGTCCTCGCTGTACTGTTTTTTGGAGGGCGCGAGCCCTTGGCTTTCTGCATTTCCCGTCTCGCACAGGATGCATGCTCTTCTGGATGGAGGGTACGTTGAGGTGAGAATGGAGGTTAGAAGAAAGAGGGACCCCCCTCGGGTGAGTGTGTAATTGGGGGTTAAGTTTAATTGGGACTTGAGAACGCGGCCAGCCACTGAATTAGACAGACGACATTTTTGTGCCGTAAAGGTGGCTTCCGCGAGTTCCTCAAAGGTGTTATGGACACCAAGTTTGAGGAGTCGGTCATTGGATGTGCTTGAGGTAGAGCCGTTTTTGTGTAACTCCGTAGAAGCGCGTTAACCCGGTCTCTCTCCTTCTGTTGGAGGGGTGGGTAAGGGAGGGCATACGTGGTGCGGCTTACTATGTAAGCTTGGGTGAGGCGAAGCGTGTTTCGCTCGCGTAGGCCAGCCCGACGGTTCGCTATGCGGCGAATCAGTCGAGTGGTCTGCTTAGCGTCTGTTTAGAGAGTCCTTATGACTTCTCCATGTGCGGCATGTGAGTGGAAAACTAGCCCTAGAACACGAATTTTTGAGACTAGTGGGATGGGATGGGAACCAAGCGTGAGGGAGATGGGGGGAATGGCTGAATGACGTTGCTTCGGTCGGTAAAGAAAGAGCTCTGATTTGGCAGGGGAGCAGGTAAGGCCACGCTCCCCGAACATATGCGTCGATGGTGGTCAGTGCCGATTGTAGGTGTTCCTCTATTTCGGCGTCACTGCCGCGGTTCGCCCAGACAGTGATGTCGTCGGCGTAGAAGCTAAAATGGATGTCGGGGGTCTGAGCCAGCTGTTGAGGCAGATGCAAAAGTACAATGTTGAAAAGAATAGGCGAGAGAACTGCTCCCTGGGGGCGTACCACGTGCGCCAAGCGTGATGCCTGGGAGACTTTGATCGCCGAAGGTAAGTGTAGCTGTGCGGGGGCTGAGGAAGTCTTGGACGTAGTTGTACGTCTTTGCGCCGACTCCCCAGGGTGGCAAGGTTCTGTAGAATAGCAGAGTGTGTAACGTTGTCGAATGCCTTTGTGAGGTCTACTCTTAAGATAGCTCTGGTGTCACAGGTTTGAGAGTCGAGGATATGATGTTTTAGTTGCAGGAAAACGTCCTGTGTGCAATACCAGGGCGAAATCCAAACATGCAAGTAGGCAAGAGATTCCTGCCTTCTAGGTACTGGCAAAGCCTGGTTTGCACTACATGCTCCATGAGTTTGCCGACAGATGAAGTGACGGATATGGGCCTGAGGTTGGAGGTAAGCAGAGGTTTCCCAGGTTTGGGTATAAAGACGACCTTCGCGTCTTTCCACTGTGGTGGGAGGGTGCCCCTTTGCCAGCACTCATTAAAGTATTCAGTAAGGATGGCAGTTGACTCGGCACCGAGATCACGGAGTGCTTTGTTGTGAACCCCGTCCGGACCGGGGGCTGAACAAGTGTTTAGTTTCTGTAGTTCGGCCTGAGCTTCAGCTACTGTAATGAGTTGGTCGAGGAGGTCATTACCTGTATAGTCGGGGTGCGTTACGGCGGGGTATGTTGGGAAGTACTGATTTCGAGAAGTTCCTGGAGGAGTCCTGGTGAAGGTATATCGGAAGTATGTGAATTCCCAGTTCTGTCGTGAAAAAATGGCTGCGTGGGTCTCGATCTTTTTGCTGAGGCGGGCAAGGCGACGTCTAAGAGTCCGGTTCCAACGCTGCTTATGCCAGCGTCGTTCAAGGCTTGCTTTAGCGTCCCATAAATGTAAGAGGCGGGAGTCAACAGTGTCGTTTAGACAGTCCTCTCGTACAAGACGAGTTACGGATTGGACATCACTTTGAAGTTGTTTGGACCATTCAGTGATGTCCACGATAGGGGCGTGCGTGCGGTCTGCCCTACATGTGCGGGGATATTCCCAGTTGGTGAAAGGGGGGCCTCTGGGAGCCCTGCGGGGTAGTTGCGTATTTAAGAGAACTTGGATAATGCAATGGCCACTACCCAAATTCTCTTGTGTGTTGCACCACGTGACATGAGGAAGGCGATGTGCGAACGTAAGGTCTTGTGTAGTGTTTTTGCAGACACTATTGCTATGCGTGTCGGAAAGGTAGAATCAGTGAGTAGGGAGAGACCGGCTTATTGCGCTGCTAACCATACCCGGCGCCCTTTTGGTGTGTCGCGCGGGTAACCCCAGGCCGTATGTGGGGCGTTAAAATACCCCACGTCAAGTAGGGGGCACTTATTCGCAAAGCGTTTCGGGAGCCTAAAGAGGCGCTGGAAGTTGCCTTGTAAGCACCTAGGGCTGCTATATACATTCAGTATGAAGAGACTGTTCGCTCTAGCATGTTGTGGCACAAGCTCAATTAGAAGGTGATCAATGTCTTGAACTGCTAAGCAATGAAAGATGGTGGTGATTGAACGATTCATTAGAAACGCTACCCGAGAGGGTGTAGGGGATGTGGGTGTAATAGAAATATAGCCGGGTAGGATGAGTGGGTTGGAGGGTTCCTGCAAGGCAAGTATGTCGGGTCCCGCAGCGCAAGACAGGAGTTGGTGGACAACGTGACGCTTCTGCCCAAAACCTCGGCAGTTCCACTGCCAAAGTGTAAGATTATGGTTTGGAGCTGCCATCATGAGAATCGATAAGGAACGGAGCCGTAGCGCCGAGTTGGGAGTCGTGAGTGACGGCAGGGATCGGGTTGTCTTGCCCTTCGGCTGATTTAGGCTTCTTGCGTTTACTTGGGCTGAGATCCCGATTTGGAATGGCGGGTCGCGAACAAATTAAGCTCCGATTCAAGATCGTTGTAGCGGTCAGTCAATCCTTGAGTTAGGGCATCAAAACGGGGATTTAGCGCAGCATTGTCTGTTGTTACCTGTATTACCGCCTCTTTAAGCGTTGTACATTTCTGATTGATGGTAGTGATCGCTGCCTGCAATTTCGCCTCAAAGCGAGTAGTAAAAGACTCAAGCAAGGTTGGTATATCGGCTAGTGATGGGTGTGTGGAGGGCTGGGGTGTTGTGCCCCTTAGTTGAGTGCCCAGGAAGTTCTGTGTCAATATCTAACTCTAGCGAATCAGGAGAGGAAGTTGGGTTGACGTGGCTGGGTATGCCAGGGAGGATAGAAGCGGTGGGTGGGTTGGGGGAAGGGAGGTGGGGATGCAGTAGGAACGGGGGTAGGTTGAATGGCATGGCTTGTGACAAGAGCACTTATCTGGGCCTCCAGCTTCGCGATGTGTTCTCGAAGGGCGGCAGCTTCTGCTCGGGCTGCTTGAGCTTCTGCGTTGGCTGTCGTTGCCTCTCCCCGAGACTTTGTCAGGGCGTCTTGTAGAGTGGAAGTGGCTGACAAGGATGATGCTTGCTTGGAAGAGCGCGGAGGGCCCCAGTCTTGGTACGGCGGCCCGGTCCAGGGCTTGCTTCTGTTGGCTGGGCTGGGTGGGCCCCTGGCGACAACTGGGGAAAATCGTCCACGTGTGCGACCGGTTCTTGTTGCTGTGTTTGTTGTTGCTTTGTCTGCTTGCGTGGCTGGTGAAGGTTTCGTCCTTTGCACGATCCAGTGCCGGTAAGGTGAAAGCCCTCGCACAAAATGCACTTGGGCGTGCAAGAAGGTTCTTGGGGCAGATGTTGGGTGCCACAACGTGGGCACAGATTGGTCTTGGGGCTTGGGCATACATCGTGACGATGACCTGGCTGTCTGCAATTAGTACAGGCATCCGGACTTCCGCGGTAGGGAGTGCAGCGGTGAATGGCTCCCATTATTTAATGGAGTTTGGCACCTCGTTTGCGTCGAAGGTGATGAGAATGGAGTGCGTCTTACCCATTCGTCGGGCTGCGAGTATCGTGTGTTCCGGATTTCGTCTGACCAGGTCTTGGTACAGCTGCGTTGGGGTCTCGTGGTCAAAGGCGTTTGAGATGACTCCTATTGTGGCGCCCGGTGGGGGTGCCACGTAAGCCTCGCACGGGTAGGTATGGCTTCCAATGGTGAGTGAGGTCAGCGTCTTCAGAATCTCAGCTGTTGATGAGTGTGTTGTAGACGCAGTAAATGTATTATTGGTGGGGTAGATGCGCAGGCAGAAGTCGTCGGGTAGAGTGATTTGGAGCTTGGCCTGCAGGGCCTTCTTGAGTCGAGGGGGTTGGGACATCTCGGAGTCGCAGTTCACCTCGCGGACGAACGACGACGCGAATAGCGTTTGGTGAGAGCGGTGGCAGCTGTTTGCTGCGTTGTACAATGATGCGCGTCTCCTTGGTCGCAGGTGGTAGGTGGGGCGGCGTCTTGCCACTGCCAGTTGCGGCTGCTGCGGCGCGCACCGTGTTACCGGCGTTCGTTTTGGCCGCCTCGAAGGTAGCGTTGGGGTACGAAAGTGGTTTCGGTGAACTGGCCGGTCGAGACTCATACGCTTTGTAGAGAACAGGTGTCCAATGGTGTGCCTTGAACTCTTCCGTAGGAATGGTGTGGCCTTCAACCGTTACTTCCATAATAACGGGAGGCGTCGCCGGCAGTGTCGGTGGAGGTGCGCAGTCCCAGAGAGGCTTAGCTCGGAGGTTAAGCGTCTCGGTTCACTAAGTGCTCGTTGCACACAGAAGGTCGGAGCTTGCCCGGGATGGGCGGTGTCTCTGTCTTCCGTAGGCACTTGTGTCCGGCGACGGCGGGTGCAGGCCTAAGGAGCTTCGCTCCTAAAAAACGCTGAAGATACAAGAAGCACCACAACCGTCAGCTCTGTCGCACCGAGCTAGCCTTTCGGCACGAGAACGATGCCTTCTGTGCCACTGTGCCGCCGCATCGTGTCAGCTTTTGGCAGCCCCTTATCGTGACGGGGAAGTTTCGCGACCATAATAAGTATTAAAGGACTCTGCAGATACTCAGGATCGTGGCTTTCAATGGGTTCCCCTTTGCGTCGTCGGCCCGATTTTCACCGGTCCGTTCAGCCGCGGTGGCGTCGTTTGGACTCAGACTTTTGTTGGCACTGCCGCTCCATTGGCCAGGAGATCGACCCATAGGTGGCAGCACTGTCGCCGCGCAAGTATCGATTGCCCGCGAGATCGAACAGAGTCGGCACCTAACCGGCGACTGGAAGAAACCTCGTCGTGTGGATGGCTCCTTGCGTCGTCTGCTAGTCACAGTGTGTTCGCATGTGTGCGTTCGTCATGCACATCCTCAACAGGCAGCTTATACTGTGGTGTAAGCACATGTCGAATGTTTGTACGTATGCCTACACAATATACACAAGCAGTTTGCCTTCCGAGACTTGTGTGCACTCTAAT
>JALIZH010027805.1:0-11959 GCA_030522465.1 Rhipicephalus appendiculatus
TACGATACTTGCATAGCTGCGTATTTTCTCTCGGTGTCTTCGTGGTGGCTGGAGGTGTCTTTTCAGTTCCTGAAATGCTTCTGTCTGTGGCGCAAACAACCTTTAGGATAAGTCAATGGATTGGCGATCATGGCGGCATCAACATGATTAAGAACTCCGGCAAATTGGTAGCCTGGGCCCAAGCCACCCTCGAGGGGGTCCGGAGACCCTGTCCCCTCGCCGCCTCATGGGCTTGCTGGATGCCTCATGATTGATCTTGAGGGTTTGGGCTGCATCGCGTGGCCATTCACTAGGGCACAGCTTCATAAGGGGCGACTGCATTTTCGTTGCATATAACCTCAATCCCAGAGAATGCATACAAAGGATGCATGAGTTCAGCCGCACAGCTTGTAGTTATATTCCGAATAGATGTTGGCGATGCCGCAAAAATTCTTGAAAAAGCGAACGTACTACGCGCACATACCGAGAAATCGGCGCAGTGCTTTCTTGTGTACTGGTGGCGGGAACATAGCGCCAGCAGCTGTCTTCCATGGGTCCTGGTGGACTCGACCTTGACCTCAGTCTTTTTCTTGGAAAATGCGTACGCTGGAAATATCAGCCTAGGTAAAAAAAAGGTAATATTGAAGGGCCCCTCGTTACCCCGGGTTCTCACCTTCACTACTCTTCCTACAGCGATATCTCCTCGTCGCCACTTATTTTATAAAAGCACGTGTACAATGTCAGTACTAAGCGTGGAGCCTATCAGGATTTCGCGCTGGTAGGCTACACGCCGTTATTATCGCTTGCGCAGTGGAATATACACAAAAATGAGGTGATATCAGTTGATCGCGCACGATAGCCATGCGATACAAGTAAGAACGGGCAGGCAGCTGCATGTCAAAGCAGTGTTGGGGAGCTATTCTCGCGGTGTCCACTTAGTAGACATGTCCACTTCGGCCTCCACTGGTTGGCTGGAGCGCGCCGCCTGTTTCTGGTCTTTCTTCCGCAACGTCATTTTGACGCCACGCAGCTTTCGCAACTCACGACACAAATGAGAAAGACGGAATGCGTTTCGCCGCAACGAATGCTGCCCCCCAGAGATCCGCATTTGGACGCACATCTCGGAGGCCGTGCATGAACTCTAATCACGTTGCCCTTGTATTAGGTTTAACGCGGCCGCCCGCCTGACGCACCTGAAAGGCTCGATACGCATTCCCTGCATCGTTCTTCAAACATCTCAACACGTTCATACGGCAGTTTTGACTTGACAAGTTTGTTTAAGAGTCCTGTTAGTGTACATTTCGTCCATTTTCTTTCTCTTTACGCTGGGAATGAGTTGGCGGGTTCGGTGCGTCGACGTGTTCAAGAGCGCCATGACGTCATGACTCGCCGTTTTTTTGCGTAACTGAACGCGCTCCGCCGAAGTGGACATGTCCACTAAGTGGACACCGCGAGAATCGCGCCCCTGGATGCAATTCACAACTGATATTACGCGTATATGGACCAATCGAGTGTATGTACCGTAATGACATCACATGAATCGCTGTTCGTACGTCACGAAGTGCGCATAATGACGAGAAACGCCAGGAGAGAATAACGAGCTCGTTTTTTTTTCGTATTTTCAGAGGCTGATGAGGGGCCCACTAAATTACCATTCGATACATTCAAAGGTAGCTAAGCATGGCATCGCTTCTCACAGCCTGCGCGCAGCCCTGAAAAAGTGATGCGAACACCAGCTGGCAGTGAACTTGGACGAGAAAGTGCAGCGTTTGAGTGTGGCGGGTTTTCCGCAGCAGATCGTGTCCTCTATTCGGGAAGACCTCCTCAAGGAGGTAATGTTAAAAGAGGGTGTCCGGACAAAACCGGATAAACGACTTGGTGGGAGGCCTTGCGTGCACCACCTGTTGCACCGCCTCAGAAAGACAGCCGACATGTGCGGTGTTCCCGTGACTTTTCGGCACCGGGAAAGCTGTTTGCATGTACCCGGTTGTGAAGACCGCGAGCGCAGAGGCCCGGCGGGCACAAAAAGTCACAGTTTCGCCACAAGACGAAGCAATGAATGCGATAGCAACAAATTGGAATTTCAAGCGACGAATGGCAAGCAGGTCGAAACGTGCAGCGCGCTGCTCACGCACACATGACGCACGAAAACAACATGCACAGGTACGAGAGAGAACTAATAACGTTCACAGCTCGACTCTTAACGCGCTGCTCAAACAAAAACGACGCACGAAACGTATTCACAGGTTCAGACGAGCGCGAACTAGCAAGTGTCACAGTTGTTACTTCGCTGTGTTTGAAAAGCGTGTTCTTTTCGTAAACAGGGGGACTGCCGCGAGCGAAATGACCTTCGTGCGCTCGGTAACTACAACGCAATCGTTCCGGCGAAAGCCCAAATCTTCCCCACCGCGAGATAAGCGCCCGCGCGAACGGGCGAACTAGCGCCTACCCCTCAAGGGGCAAAGTGCGCGAGCGCATGAGCGCGGGCGTCGCGACGAGTAGGGCGCTGAGCTAAGGTTGACAGCTGGGCTAGTTGGTAACTGATCATTTTAGCGTATGGTGAAGTAGCGCAATTTTCGACAGGGACAAAGAACAGAAGGTGGACACGACACTCGCTACACTCGCAACTGAATTTATTTGAGAAAAAACACTTCATATATATGTCCCCACTCGCCCCCCGAGCGACACAGAAAAGAACTAACAGTCAGAGCAAACTTATCAAAAAGGCATCATATGTTTGCACACTCAAGCAATAGCACTACCTGGGCATGTGTAAAAACTTAACCAACAGTCAGTGTATCCTTATCCTTATCCATGAACAATTTTTTTCTTCGGCTCACACTCATGCGATAAATCTAGACATGTGCAGCTGATACACTTAAAAAAAAACGACAAAGTCAATAATAACCGCCATAATGTTACACTAGAGACCAACAAGCGTCTTAACTGGAAGTGGGCCCATCAATGAGAACGTAAAAACACAATTTAAAACGCACTCAGAACCCAGGAAAATGCAGTTTCTTCAGCATAGATGTACAGAATATGTATTATAACGTACCGCATGGTCCCCTACTGTCAAGTGTAAGGCACTGTATAACAGAAGAAAACGATGAGTTAGCGTTCGTAAATAAGTGTGGTGTACCGGTTGATGCTTTTCTGGAATTGTGAACCTTTTACCTCAAGTCAACATTTGTATTATGGAACAATATCATGTAGCGTCAAAAATCTGGCATTACTATAGGCTCAAAGGTAGCCCCGGTTTTGAGCACAATTTATTTAGCTAGCCTGGACAAAGCAATAGATTTGAACCTCAACGGACTTGCGCTCAGGGTGTTCCGCTTCGTTGATGATATTTTGTTATTTGTAAAACCAGATGATCTTAAAAAAGAGCAGCAGAAGTTTTAAAAGTCTTTTACAAATATAGTCAAGGGCTGGAATTCATTGTTGAATTACCGAATAATGAAAAACTGCAGTTTTTGGATGTAGAGATAGCAGCCAAAGCGGGACATGTATGCTGGTCATACAATCCACGAACAGAAAAACCATTACTTAGCTATAGTTCGGCGCATTCTAAGGTTGTCAAGAGTGGCATAGCTTTTCATGTCTGAGAGCGGCCCTGACAAAATCATGCCCAGAAAAGATTAGCGAAAGCTTTAGTGAGCAAATAAACAGGTTAAAAAATGCAGGATACGAAAAACACGTGCTGTGTAGATCGGCGAAAAAACTGATTAGTTACGTACGAGGTAACTTCCAGAAAAAACTGACAAGTGACAACAGAAGGAAAGATAATATCTATACCGTATGCGCACAAGATTGCTCATAACATAAAAAAACGTGGGCAATAGATATGGTCTAGAAATAGTATTTTCGGCACCCAACAAGCTCGGAAAAATATGTGCAGGACTAGGGGTGCTATGCAGGATGGCCCGTGCTTCTCGGGCACACGAGTTTGCTCCGAGCTCGCACTGCGGCGGTCATGGCACAAAGACAGAGCGGAGCGCATGATAGCAGCATTGAGAAAGACGGCTACATGAACGAGCGTGGCGTCAAAAACGCATGTGGGGCATCTGCGGCGGTAATCAAAGAAACACCGCGTGCGAACACGTCAACGCCGCCACTCAGTCCACATTTCAACAGTGCAGCGACGTCAGCGTCATTGTCGCGTTATCTTTTTGCCAACTCAGCATTGCGCCTCCCACGGGCGTTTTCGTGGGCGTTCTTCCACTTTCGGGCATGTTCTTTCGTTCCACCCGCAGCATGGAAATTTCCACTCTCGAAGGCAACAAGGGTGCACACGCTACACTCTCGTGCAGCTCGTTTCGCTTCTATCAAATATTGCGGATAAATATACGGACAGGTTGTCACCAGGGGCGCTCGCATCAGTGCGGCAACGCGGCTTGAGTGGTACGTCGTGAGCGCGGTGAAATTGAATGCGAGACATCGCAGCCACGTGATGATATAACTTTTATTTCTTCGTGCGTGTGTGCACAGTCTGCGCGATAAAGCTGATAGATGAATCATGCCGCTCGCTGGCGTTGCGGCGTGAGCACTGCTCCTTGGAAAGCGCAAACGCGGTGGGTGGACCCGATCTTCGCCGCTGGCGTCTGTCAATCAAACTGATTGACGCGTGAACTCGGGTACAAACTCGTTGATTCTGAGAAGGCCCCAGTTCAACTCGTGACTGTCATGGTGCCGGTGTGACTGTCAAAGGTTTCATGCGGTGGACGCTAAGCAGCAGCTTCTTTGCATATAAAATAATTTGGTCAGCCTTTACTACTTGTGCAAGGCGGGAGCCATAGAGGAGCTTGTGATCACCTAGTTTCTACCAGCGTTTTAAGTCGGTCGTCTACTCAGTCTGCTCGGTATACGCTTCGAAGTAAAGAACGCATTAGCTCCGTGTTAATTTTGATTATACTAATTAGGTAGGACTTAATTACCATAATATTGAACAGTTTTGTCTTGATTGGTAAGGTTTTAATTAAAACGACAATAATTACATCGGGTGGAATTAGCATGATCTTTCTTGTTTAGTGTGCAGCTAATTAACATAAAACTAGTTAGCATGATCTTGATTAGCATCATATTATTTAGGTCTAATTAGGATGACTTTGCTTAGCGTGCTTATAATTAACGTCGCGTTAATTAGCCTGGTATTAGTTAGCATGGTCATAGCTTTACATGGCTTCATTAGCATGGTCTTAGTAAGGTATGGCTTCATTAGCTCGATCTTAGCATGCCTTGGCTTAATTAGCTTGTTCATAGCATCTCTTGACTTATTTAGCTAGGTGTACCGCCCAGCCACTTAGCTAATCAGCCGGGCGCACGTCCTCGGGCAGCGAGCACACCATGAAGGGATGAAGAGGGCGCGCGCCAGTCGAGCAACGCGCAAGAATGTGCAGGCTGACCATGATGATTGTACACGTGGCCTCGGGTTTAGCTACAGTCGCGATATTGTAAGGTGCTCGGCCGGAACTAATCTCAGAGGCCACCATGCTAATTATTCTAAAGGATACTTAGTACAGACATTAAAAGCTTCAAAATGAATTTAAACAGCCCCTGCCTTTAAAAAATATCATCAAGTAAACATTTCTGGCACTTTTATTGCATGGGTGCACTTCTGCACTCAGTGGAACGACAAACAAATGAAAGAAGATGCCTCTGGTTTGAAAAGACCGCCAAATTTCGTCGACCGTCCTTGATGTGACGCTGCCTTCCATCGTAACCAATGGAATGCAGCGTGCGCTGAAGGGTGGATCTGACCTTTTCGTACTGTTGGCTCGTTCAAAAGGGGGTGTCGCCAGAGCTCGGAAAGATCCCGAGTTTCGCCAAGCTCGGGCCATCCTGCATAGCGCCCCTGATCGTAAACTTTCCGCTGCAGCAAATACTAATTGCAGGGGATGCACGGTTAATCATAAAACAAAGTTTGTCAAAGGTAAATTATCCGTTCTATATTGATTGCCGCTGTCGTGTGGAAAAGCATACATCGGCCAAACGGGTCGCTGCTTGAACACTAGGCTGTTAGAACACAATGGGTCGTTAGAAAAAAATGATCATTCCCACATAAAAGGACACTGTTCTCAGTGTGGCTGCTTACCGTTATTCAATGACACCACCGTAGTTTTTCATCATCAGAACCAACTAACCAGGGAAATCGTAGAAGCGTTTCATATTAGCAGAAGAAAGGACGGCTGCATCAGTCAATCATCGGTCTCATTTAGTGATTGCGAAGCCGCGTCCCTGGCAGGAATTTAAATACTGTTTTTACGTTCTCATTGATGGGCCCACTTCCAGTTAAGACGCTTGTTGGTCTCTAGTGTAACATTATGGCGGTTATTATTGACTTTGTCGTTTTTTTTTAAGTGTATCAGCTGCACATGTCTAGATTTATCGCATGAGTGTGAGCCGAAGAAAAAATTGTTCATGGATAAGGATAAGGATACACTGACTGTTGGTTAAGTTTTTACACATGCCCAGGTAGTGCTATTGCTTGAGTGTGCAAACATATGATGCCTTTTCGATAAGTTTGCTCTGACTGTTAATTCTTTTCTGTGTTCGCTCGGGGGGCGAGTGGGGACATATATATGAAGTGTTTTTTCTCAAATAAATTCAGTTGCGAGTGTAGCGAGTGTCGTGTCCACCTTCTGTCTTTGTCCCTGTCGAAAATTGCGCTACTTCACCATACGCTAAAGCTGAGCTAAGGCCCCGCAAAGCGCGCCCTTTGCGCCATCTCGCTGGTAATGCTGAAAACACGCTGAAAACTCGCTGTGTATAAATAGCGCGCCGTTTGAACGTCGGAAACATTTATCTGAGCGTCGGAAACATTTTTCTGAATTATTTTTTTCTTTGTGGCTTTTATAAATATATAGATACATATACATATATGGGACATGACGGCGACGCCGACCCCGACGGCGAAAACCAGCCGAGAGTGTCCATATCATCGCTATCGCAACAAAGGTAACGTTACCCAATTTGTCAAGCGCAATGCTGGGGTCGTTTATTGCATCCCCCTGTCATGTGGCGAAAGCTAGATAGGCCAGACTGCTCATTGCACTGACGACCAATTGAGAGATCACCTTGCGCTGGACAAGAGAATAGCGAACTACGTAAGCACTGCCTTCATCGCGCTGTCGCGAATAGAAGCTGATTATGATTTTACGAAACCTATGCACTTGAATCGCTGTTAAGTGGCAACATGCATGCGCCACATTCCCCGTTGCAGCTTCTGTTGCAGTACATTGGCGATATAAAAATTCGTTTCTTGTGTGCAATAAATTTAGTCGAAGAACCGCGCCCACAGGGACAGAAACACCCACAGGGGATGTTTTCTTGTTATTGTTTTTGAAATGCAAAACATTTCTTAGAGAACTTCGGCGACTTTGAGCGTATCTATCTATCTATCTATCTATCTATCTATCTATCTATCTATCTATCTATCTATCTATCTATCTATCTATCTATCTATCCATCTATCTATCTATCTATCTATCTATCTAGCCGCCTACGACTTTGTGCTCTCCTGGCCGTATCGTTAAAGGGATTTATACCAAAATTGGTATGGTATGACATGACTGTATCATGAACATGAACGACTTGTCATATCTTGAAAATCATGATTAACTTGTCATGGAAAGTATGATTTACAGCCATGACCGTAGTGCTCCTAAGGCGCTTTTGTTTACTTGATATGTCCAAAAATTGGTGCGATGAGACATTTCTGCATGACCAACGTAAATGACAGGTGGTAATATGAAGGAGCACTGATTTTTGAGCTAGTTGGTTTTCCATCTCGATCACTGAAGCGCGCGCAAACAGGGACAAAGGGAGGGGACGACAACACAAGCGCTTATGTTGTCGTCACCTCCCTTTGTCCCTGTTTGCGCGCGCGTGAGTGATCGAGGTAATATGAAAATCATGACGTGCATGTCATGTACAACATGATTTACACGCCACGCTCATGATACGCTGACGGCTGTTTCGCTGGCTTGATATACACCAAATTTAGTATTGCGTGACGCGACTGTAGACGAACATAAATGACAAGTGGTAATATGGAAATTATGACATGTCATGTGCAACACGACTTGCATGCCACGCTCATGGCACGCTCGCGGTCGTTTCGCTAGCATGTAATACACCAAATTTGGTATTGCGTGACCTGACTGTATGAGGAACGTAAATGACAACTGGTAATGTGGAAATCATGATATATGACGTGCAACAAGACTTGCATGCCACGCTCATGGCACGTTCGCGGCCGTTTCGCCAGCTTGATATGCACCAAATTTGGTATTGCGTGACGTGACTGTATGACGAACATAAATGACAGGTCCTAAAATGTAAATCCTGACATGCATATTATGTAAAACATGATTTGTTCTTTGCTGGCTGCTTCGCATTACATCCATTCCCACAGTGCGTGGGATCTGCCGGTCTTTTTTAGATAGAAGCATCTTACACTGTAAAAAATCGCCCCAGTTTACGGACAAAAAAGCAGACATAAAGTCCAGGAAAAACACAGACTCCACCCCTTTGCGAACATCAGGGATACATCACACGTTTAACAAACACAGACTCCACCCCTTCGCGAATATCAAGGATACAGCACACGTTTAATTAACAATAATTTTTCGCTGACTAGTGCAAAGAACAAGTGTATCCTCCATCAAAAAAAAAATTTGGACGCAAGTAATCACTTGAAATACGGATGACCTCCAGACAGTCCGGCAGCAGTGCACTTTGGCATCACATACTAAAACTACGCCTCTTTCAGATACGCTTGCGGCCGATGCATCGCTAACGCAGCCTGATACCTTGGACAAGGCGTTCTGGGGGCGTGTTTCTTTGGTCGACGACGAAAGCAGCGCATCACCAGGGGGGCAGCGGTTCACCGCTGCTACAAAAAGACGCCGCAAGAAAGTCGTCGCTCACAGTCCGGCAGCAGTGCACTTTGGCATCACATACTAAAACTACGCCTCTTTCAGGTGAGAAATCGCCTGTTGTATTCAATAGCAGTTAAGCGTTAATCGAATTTTTGCACTGCTGCCGGACGTGCTGTTCGTATGCCTCTTATGCTTTGCAAGTGTACGCATTTATATTGACTAACCATGTCGAAGGATGTATACGCGATACTGGTAAAGCAATCGACGACCTACGACGAGAACTAAGAAAGGAACTTCGAGATATAAAAGATGCTTTGAAGGATGTGAAAGACCTCGGTGAAACTATTCAGGCGGTAATAAAGGAAAACCAAGAGCTTAGAGCTGAAAATGACAGACTGCATCGCAGAATAGAAGAGGTCGAAGCTTATCAGCGCTCAAACAATCTGGAGATTAAAGGTGTTCCATCAGATGTTGAACCCCTAGATGCGGTCAAGAAAATCTGTGGAATTATCCAAGAGGAAATAACGGCAGATGACGTCGATATCTGTCACAGAGTTCCGACTGCTCGTCTCGACCAAAGTAACATAGTAGTCCGTTTTGTGCGCAGGACAAAGAAGCTTGCTTTGCTAAGCAAGGCTAAGAAAGTCAGAATTGACAGCAAAGACCTGGGCAGCCAAACGTCCTCTGCCGTATATGTCAATGAGCACCTCACGAAACACGGGAAACAGCTTCTGGGTTCAGCTATTCAGAGAAAGAAGGAAATGCGGTGGAAATTTGTCTGGACATCGGGGGGCAAGATCTTTGCTCGTAGAAATGAGACCTCGCCTGTTCTGAAAATACAAAGTGCTGATGACGTCGCCAAGATGGTCGCAGATGGGGGCGGAACTGCCGCATAGTGAACATTTTTTCTTTTTGTATAGGCCGATAGTTGTTCAAATCAGAAGATGGCAGCTGAAATAGCAATGCGTGTTGATGATTATCATGACTGCAATTCTGTGAATAGTCTGCTGGCAGGTGCGCGCAGGCGCATAAAGGTTTTTCACTTGAACACACGTAGCATACGCAACAAGACCGATAAGATACTTAATATATTTAGTTCCCTCACGTTTAGCTTTGACCTGCTGCTGTTTTCTGAAACCTGGCTCACTGTTTGGCGAAGATCCACCATATTTTGAAAACTACACTTACAATGGCCTTGTGCGTCCTGTTGGCAGAGGTGGTGGAGTCGCAATTTACGTTAAACAATCAATAAAGCATGAAGTTATCTCCCAATTTTCCGTTATTAATGACGTTGTCGAGTGCCTTATGATTCGATTAGAAAAAGCATTTGCTGTGGTCGTTTACAGGCCACCATCAGGCTGTAAAGCTAAGTTTCTTAAATTTATAGAAGATGTTTTAGCATACTTGTGCCCCACTGGCTTTCCATTTGTGGTAATGGGCGATGTGAACATCGATATGCTGTCCCAAGATGCAACATCACGGCAGTTAACAGCGCTAGCAAATTCATTTGCCTGCAATAACGTAATTTCGAAGGCAACCCGACTTACTGCACAGACTGCAACACTTCTTGACATATGTCTGACGAACATGTACTCGCCACCTTGCGTTGCAGGATTGCTAGCAGTGGATGTAAGCGATCATCTTCCGATCTTTTGCACCATTCCTTCTGCCAATAACACTTGCGAAAGCAAGAAAAAGTTCGGTCTCGTCAGGTAAATGCTACAACGCTTGAAATATTCCGGCATCGTGTTATCGCAACAGACTGGAGTCACGTGTTAGAGGAAAGGGATGCTAACTCGGCATACAAACTTTTCATTAATAAACTCATAAAATGTTATGATGATGCTTTCCCGGTGTCTGTCAAGAATGCTAAACGCCAGAAAATTAGAAAACCATGGATAACTGATGTATTATTTAAAAAAAATTACAAAGAAGAACAACATGTACCATGCATTTATAAAGACACGAGATATCATATTACTGAATGAGTTCAAAAAATACAGAAACCAACTAAATGGTGAAATAAGGCACGCTAAATTCAGGTATTATGAGAATTTATTTAGTAGAATAAGTGACAATCCAAGCAAAATTTGGAATGAGGTCAGAAATCTTTCTGGTCGTAACAAACAACGCCATGTTTCCCTAGGGTTATGGCAAACTCTAGTGGCCTTGGCTACCGAGAAGTGGCAACGGCAATGAATGACTACTTCATAAAAAGTTGTGATGATGATGAGGGGAGTATTGACGAGGATCCGCAATTGGTGGTGAATGACCGCTGCTTATCTAACTCCATAGTTCTGCACCCTATCTCATGTCGTGAAACCGAAGAATTAATAGCTAAGATTAAAAACAATTGTGCAGCGGGATACGATGACATTAAACCTATACCAATAAAGTACGTCGCTGATGTTATATCACCTGTGCTCACACATATTATTAATTCAAGTCTTGTTACTGGCGTCTTCCCTGATCAATTAAAAATAGCTCGAGTGTGCCCAGTTTTCAAGGGTGGTAATGACCAAGAAATTACAAATTACAGACCGATATCCCTGCTACCGATTCTGTCAAAAGTTTTTGAAAGTGCTATTAATACCAGACTTACAAAAATTTTTTTGCTAAGTACAATGTCATAAGTGACGCGCAATTTGGCTTTCAGAAATGTAAATCTACCGAGCTAGCGTTACTTAGTGTAAAGAACGAGATACTATTCAATTTTGAGAAAAAGCTATACACACTTGGACTATTTGTTGATTTCCGCAAAGCATTCGACACCGTAAGTCATAGTGTTCTTTTAGATAAACTTAAAAACTACGGTGTTCGTGGCGTTGCTAATAGATTACTCCAAAATTACTTAACAGACCGTTATCAATACGTTGATATTAATCAAGAGACATCCTCGCGTGCCAAAGTGAACAAGGGTGTCCCACAAGGATCCATACTTGGTCCCCTATTGTTTATAGTTTATGTAAATGATTTATGTGGAATTCCGGATTCTCCTAAGTTAATTATGTATGCGGATGATACCAATATTTTTTTTGTTGGTCCGTCAATTTCTGAGCTTGAAGGGAGTGTAAACACGTATTTAAATAAGTTGTCTA
>JALIZH010027806.1:0-24507 GCA_030522465.1 Rhipicephalus appendiculatus
CAAACTACCTACATAGAACGACGAAGACAACAATCGCAAAAAAATTTTCAGAATTTCGCACTGGAACAAACTCTAGGAAAAGTCTCGAGAATACTGTCGCAATATTTCGTGCCTTTAAGATGTACCTCTATTCTCTCCAGACCTCTCAAACCCCCGACACGATGTTGCTTCAAACTTTTTTTTAAATCTTTAATGTCAGATGTCTGTGAATGAGAAAAAAAGGGAAGCTGGAAGTTTTCTCGTCAGTTTAGCATACATATAGGAGAGGAATGAACGTTGCTTCATTTCGCATTTTTCAAGTTTCTGATCGCTGCTAAGTATAAACCGCATGACGTACACTCAAATTCAAAAGTTTAAGGACCACGAGACACACACACACACAAAAAGAGCATTTCCGCATCTTTTGCGGGCAACCTTGAATTCACATTTCTCGCCTGTTCTAAACCACGCCAACGAGATGTACGACGCAGTGCAACCGAGTACAGTCAAAAAGTGTTCAGAAATTCAAAGTTTTGTCTTACTTAGTTGGGTCTGAGTGCCTGAACCTACGACACCGACTGTACGTGTAGGCGGTACTCAGAACGGCGGCTCCGTTCGAGGCCATTTTCGATTCAAGTAGAACTTGCCGATGCAAGACTCTAAGCCGAAGGTACTGCACCCACTGGATTGTATTCCGACAAAGTCAGTGAGAACGTTTACTGTGTATTCCAATGGTTCTTTTTTAACGTCGTCTTTGTGTGTCACTCGATTTTTATTTACACGCCCTCGATGCACCCAGGCTCCGCGTGAGTATCAGATGCAGGATTGGTTCGTCGAAAGAAAACATACAGACATGAAACGAACTTGGCGGAAATAGCGCTGCACATAAAGCGAAATAATAAAGTCGGCGCTCGGCAAAATATTTGTTGACGTTGTTACGAAATGGGAACTCAATGTAATCCCCCCAGGAAAAATATTCACTCGGCTAGACGTCCGTGAGGATTGAATGAAAACTAAAAAAATGGCGATATGCATCTGTTCACAAAACACTCAACGGCAAGATTTTCGCGAGCGTCGTTGAGTGTGCGCATAAGTAGGCACCCTATAAAATGCACCGAGACGTGGGCAAGGAGTTGCTTTCGAAATTTCTGAGCGAATGTTTCAAAAAGCTTTAGAGTGTGACGCGAGTACTCTAAAAATCAATACCGTGTACGACATCAACACTTGTTCTCTTTTACTTTTCACTGCCACCATTGAAGACCGCAAAACCGCAAAAGCGAAAAAAACTGTGAAAACGGATCTTTCACTGGTGTACCCAAGAAACCAACCCACTGAAATAGCGAGATGGAAAAGTTAAAACGACAAAGGAGGAGTAAACATTCTAGTGCGACATTTTATAACCCATTACCACACACGACCATGCAAAAAAAAAAAATAATAAAGGCTCTCATGACCATTCACGCGAAAGAAAATTACAATAAAAATTAGTCAAGAATTCATAAAATTTTATGAATTTTCGGTGGCTCCAACCGTAAAATGGTTGGAAGCACTTTGAGGACAGTGTGGTCATGGGTGGTATACCTACAAATGTTTCGCACTATTAATTTTTTTTTTTGCAAACAAATCAGAAGACGCACTAAAAAAAGCCCACAGGCACAAAACATTGCATTACTGCTGACAATACAAAATTTTCTTACACTGGGCAAAACTTTTTTTAGACCACTCTATTGTATCAACATCCGTATTACAGCAAGATTTTTTTCTATGAGAAAAAATCTCGCATTTCCACGAAGGGAATCATGACGAGTGGGCGATGCACTGGGGATCGTTCTTACTGTAAATCACCCGTGACAATGCCCATTCGCGCATGTAATTGTGTGACAACGCATGTGCACAGTATAAACAATGTGATTTTGCCGTTGAGCCGCTGCTTCCCGCGTCCTCAACTCCGGGGTAGCAGCTTGTTGTCGGCGTTGCCGTTTTGCCTTTCACGGGCGAGAGCGCATTCATGATCGTTTTCATCCATGGCAGAAAGAGAATGTGTGGTCTGCAACCCGCTTATTATTCATCGCCATTAGGGTCATCGTCATCGTTACGACGTTTAGTGGGTACATTTCATGTGCTGTGCCGTGATAGCCGAAAGACAATGTGTGGTCTGGAAAGCGCTTATTCTTCATCGTCGTCAGCGTCATCGTCATCGTCATGGCGTACATAAGGTTTACCTTGCATGTGCTGTGCCGTGATGGCAGCGTCATCGTCATCCGGCTACGGCAGACAATGGTGCGAAGGGGTAACAGGCCTCGTTCATAAGATGCTTCGCATCGAAAACCAAATAGGTTACTTGAGCACTAGTAGACACCTCTCACTAGATCCATCAGTGCTGCCCGTGTTACGTACACTGAATGCTGCACATAACGAAGTGATTCCGAAATAGTACCGACCTCACCACATTCCACTTTAACACTAGAATGGTTTGCAACTGGGCTAGTTGGTGATCCTGTGTGTTGAGTATCAGCGCTCCAATAAGCGCTCATACTAATGCTGTATGAAGTTTCGCTCTGACAGAGACACATCGACTACTTTCATGACAAGTGTCTTACTCGTTTTAACCTTGTTTAACATTTCCAAACTTAGATCACCACTTTTTAACTGTGGACAGCCGCACGTGTATATTCTGTAGGGGGTTTCAATAAACAGCATTCGTTACTCAGCAGTATCTTCGTGCTTTATTTTTATTTCGCGAGTCTAACTTTTTCGCTGCAACCACTTTAACAAGTTCGTAATGCGATGCTATCGACAAACCTCTAGGCTCTCAGCTAACGATCTCTCGCCCCACTAGTATAAGCGCAGTTTAGCGCTGCGTGTCGGTCGGGCGCAAAATCCGGATGACTATCTTTATTTATTTATTTATTTATTTATTTATTTATTTATTTATTTATTTATTTATTTATTTATCGAATACTGCAGACACGTAGTCCAAACAGGGAGCGTGATAAAACTGGTACATACGGTGAACACGTTTTGAGAAAAAAAAGATAAAGGTACAAAGGAAGCAAAAACAATTTTACAGATTTACAGTCAACGTGTTTTTCAAAACGCTACAAAACGAAACCATAATAATGAAGATTATACAATTCCATTCGGTTATAGTACGAGGGCAAAAGGAATTCTTAAATTTGTTCGTTCTGGAGAAGTAAGGTGTTAATGGATCTTGTCTACGGTGATGTGTGTTTCTGGTTAATAGGGCCGATAGATATAGAGATAAGCCTAGGGTTCAATTTTTCGGGTAAAGCAGCTTAATAAATTAGACTATTTGCTATATTTGACTACTGGCTCAATACAGTTACCTTTCATAACTTCTGTGGGTGATTCCAATCTTGAAACTTTGTCACATATAAATCTAACTGCCGTTCGCTGCACTCTCTCAAGGTTATTGATATTATTTTTAGTATACGGATGCCAAACAATACATGCATATTCCAGCTTAGTTCAAATGAAGGTGTTATAGCATAGCAATTTCACATCGAAAGAGGCTTTTTTTTAAGTTTATTCTTCAAGGCGCATAATTTTCTGAAGGCTGAGGTGCAAGGGCTCCTTACGTGGTCATTCCATGTTAACATGCTGTTAAAGGTGACTCCTGGATACTTGTATTAAGTTACTTCAGGCTGAGGGGATGAACGTAATTTATACGTATGAAGCAAGGGTTATTTCTTATGTGTCATTCTCATGCTTTTGTCTGTGTTTAGCGTGATTCCCTGTACATTCACCTTTCAAGAATATTGTTATTGCGATAGCAATTATACGGACACTCTCGGCTGATTTTTGCCGTCATGTCCTGTATATGTATATGTATATGTATATATATATATATATATATATATATATATATATATATATATATATATATATATATATATATATATAAGTAAAAGCCACGAAGAAAAATACCCGCGGGTAACAGTGCGGGAGTGGGGGGCGACAAACGCCGCTGAAGCGGACATCAAACGAGCCGGCCCACCTCCGTCGCTTCCAGGCGCATGCGATAAGATCCCCCCCGCCTGTTCGACGAGCCGGGGAATGCTCAAGGAGAGGAAACGCCCCGCGCGTCTTTAACAAGCGCGGAAAGACGCGGGGGGGGGGGGGGGTCCTCATGCAGCCCCTGCGACCCACGGTTGCCAGACCCTCGAAAAGAAAAAGAGCCAGAAAATTCAGCAAAGTAGCCAAAACAGTAGCCAAATGCCAGCGGTTATTTTATTTTGGAGCCAGAAAAGTAGACAAACGTGATTTCAGTTTAGCTGAATTATCATCATGTACAAAAAAAGTACAAAAATATACATCATAGGAATGTTTATCACATCACAGTAGAGTAAAAAAACAGACCACGGGACTTCCTGGAGGAGGCATTCATATTCGAAAATTGGCCATTAATGCTGCAGCGACAGTCAAGTGTACATATTAGAGTTAACTTTTGCCAGCATGCCCCGCGACACTGTAAATTTAGAGCTTGTAACACCTCTCAGACATAGTCCAAATTTGATCCTGATGATCGGGAGGAGAAGTTCGTGCGACATTCTATTCCTTAAGAAAACACTCGTTCTGCTTCTGCGTTAGGTATGGGGAGAACAAGGAGTTTCATTGCGCCGTCTGCAGTGTCTTGCATAGAACTAGCACTTGAAGCATCCCGGTAGGTGTATATTTTGATCCAGAATTCCATTGCTGGCATGTACTCACATACTCAACTGGACGAAAGTGCTGTACTTGCTCCTTAATGCGGTGCTCGGGGCGACCAAATACGTCTTTTGGCAAGGTTTTCAAAGCGTTCATCGCGTTCGGCCCCAAAAGAGATGACGCGCTCGGCAGTCTGCAGCCAGAGTCAGTGAAAAACAAGGCCGGCTGGGCTCTTCGCATGCGTCGCCTCTTCCTTGGGCGTTGCAACGTTAACATTGCGTTGAAGTGGTGACCACACGTCAGACGATGAGCCCTGATTTCGCCTATATTAGCCTATATTAGCTGTTGATGCCAATGCGAGAACAATAGCCAAAAAGTAGCCAAGTAGCCAACGTCAATTTTTTGCCGCCGCGGCCTTTTAAAATTAGCCAATTTGGCGTAAAGTAGCCAGATCTGGCAACCCTGCTGCGACCTTTGGTTTTACGAGCGCGGTCGTCGCTCGCGCACGCGTTATCTCGCAATCTCAGCAGCCGACAGCGGGCGCCGAACAGTGTCCCTGGAGCGGCCGTATGCTCTTAAACAAGTATTTTGTAGAGTTGCGTGAGATCGGATCCAACAGAGTTAGCTGCCAGCCTCACTTCGATTAACATTAGAATTTGTTGCTATCGCATTCACTGCTTCACCATAGAGGTGAAACTCTGACTTTGTTCTTTTTAAACTACTACACAAACTAATTTGATCATTGGCATAATTAATATCTTTAAAAAGCACTCAATCATCGGACAATATTTGAATCTGTGGACCACCTTCAACCATGTTAAAAACGTCGTTAATATATAAAATAAAAAGAAGAATGCAGATGATACTGCCCTGTGGCACACCCAATGTAACTGGAAAGGCGCCTGATTTTGCACCATTAATCTTTATGAATTGATTCCGATTAGACAAATATGCAGGCAACACAAGAAACAAACATTACCGGAGCTCCTGCATTTTCAAGTTTCAGAAATAATTTATTGCGCGAGACGGTATCAAAGGCCCTTTCTGAAGTCTAGCAATTTTTTTTTGTCAATTTGTCTGTTTTTGTCAAGAGTTGATGCAAAGGAATGAACAACAGTGACCAGCTGTATGACAGCCGGATACCCCCTTCTAAAACCATGCTGACAATCAGTTAACCCTCTATTGCATGAATTATGAGAAAATCGTTTGAAAAACTATTCGATCATTTTTTATCAATAACTACACGAAGGTGAACATGTACGAAAATTTTCAGATTTATTGTAACTGTATTAATGGACATAGAGGTTTGGGCCAAATATGTACACTATGCAATTGGGCGAGCAAAATTGCTGCCATGGCTGAAAAACAAGATCTCACTGATTGCGGTCTTTTTAGCGTAATTTGTGGCATAAACCAAAGCAACTGCTTTCTGTGTTCAGGCATAATTGAACATTTTGGTTAGTGCATCTGACTGCCGATATCTACGTGCAAGATGGCCGCGTAAACGTTTGCCTGTTCGCATGGTGCCGCCTTGCTATACTTTCCTGCCCGAATTACCAACCACTGACTTGTGGTTGTGAGCGTCAGTTGCCGACAAATCGTAAAAGCTGAATATCGCCGTGCACTAGTTAGACCTCACATAATTTTTGCATGCACCCATGCCAATAATGTAACAAAAAATTGCCAGGTACTGTTGCTGGCACTCGAGACCTCTCGTGAAGCATCTCAAAACCTACCACCACAACTGAAACCTGGCAAAACAGAGCTGTGCTGCATGATCTCATGGGCTTTCTTTTTTTTGTTTGTATTTGCATTGTGCAACAAGACATAGATGGCATCATATTGCACATTTCATCACTCACATGCATACTGTGCAGAATATGGCACATACCGATTTCCGACTTAGTACCGTAGTGGGAAACAGAATTGAGAAGATTCTTAATGAGCATGAATTTTGAAAGCCACGAGATATGCCAAAGTAATTTTTTTCTTGGTTCTCCAACGAGAAAAGGGTTCCAAGAAAAATATAGCGGTCACTGTTGTTCGTGATCAGAGCTTCCACGTGCACTGTGCAATCTATTTCATGTCTAGATTCCACAGTGCTCTTGGGATGGCAGCGCTTTTTTTATATTTAGTGCACGTAACTATAAGGATTACTCTAACTGTGTCACATTATCCACTGGTCCTCTTGCACCCGCTATAAAAAATGTTAATCGGTATGTGCCAAATATGGGACGCCATGCAATAGAGGGTTCAAACAGAACGTTTTTCTAAATATGTAGTTATGCTTTTTGCGATGACGTGTTCAATAAGTTTGCAGCAATATAACGTTAAAAAAATCAGACGGTAATTTTCTCCAAGAAGACTCTCTCCCTTCGGGCTGTCCTCCAGTCACTCGGGAATTCTGGCAATAGTGACGTCCGAATTATTATTACAAGAAACTTTGATAAAGTTACCGCACATCTACGACGAAACAAATTAAAGATATTGTCACATCCACTGAAACATTTGAGTTTGCGATTTAGCAGCATAGAAAGGAAACCCGGCTCTGACATAAAATTTACATCAGGAAATTGTGGCACTGTAAAGTCGTGTGAACAATCATTAGAATTGGAGAAAACACTGTGAAAAACGATATTAAAGTGATTGGCAAGTTCTATCTTCTCGGTAACCACCTGTCCATTCGTTGGTCTTTTCTACTCGGCAATTTAATTCCGAGACTTAATTGGGTCCCTTTTAATGAAATTGAGCAAAGAGGAGTTAAAATAATAGTCCTTCAAACTATGCACCGCAAGTGCAAGCTCGCCTTGCATTCGGATATCAACTTTGGCTGCGCATGAGCCATTTTAATCGCTTAATTTTGCGTTTCATATGAATACTGTTACGATTGATCCATGGTGTTTGCATGTGTACTCGCTTTTTTCTAATTTGTTTAGAATTTGTCTAGACGGAAATGACACATCTTTAAAGCGAGTCTAAAGTATGTTTACATTGTTTTGGTCAAAATCAGTTAAGCAATTTTCTTAGTAATGAATCACACACACGTGTATGCGTCGTTCGCGCGAGAATAATCTTTGACAAAATGGGCAGATGATTTTTCAGTTTTTGTACAGGAAGAAAGTAGCAAGAAAATGAAGACGAGACAGTGATCTGATAGCCCATACTCGACCACCACCGTGAATCCAACAAATTTGCGAGCAAAGAAAACCGAGTCTGATACTGAAGACGAAGAACCTTGCACACGTGTCGGCTCAATATCCGCTAGCACGAGACCATGGGCTAACAGAACATCGAAAAAGTGTGTTAATATCCCTACTGGTATGAAGCCCAGAGTCGAGGTGCACTCAGTCTACATCAGGCAAATTAAAGTCACCTAGAAGAATAACTTTACTACTCAGATATTTATTCATAAGACTTAAATATTATTCATGTTTGACCACTATTCGGCACTATTCGATTGTAATTTGATTCGAGATACAATTTTAGTATTCAGACACCTCTAGAATTGAGCAGTAGCCAAAAGAGGCGACATGGATATGCAGCATATATATTTTGTAGGAATAAGCACAACCCTGTCTCTTGGGGCAGATGTAGTGAATCTGGCACCCTATCCTGTCTTCTGTCGTTTTTCCTCTCGTTCTCAGTTGCGCCACAAATATTTCGTTATGCAAAAGCCCTTCGCCCAGAGCAGGACGATGTCGTCTGCTAATACCTGCCCCGCATCTCCTACAAGGCTGAGTAGACGGCGCCCTTTCGCCAGACTGCAGCTACCAAAGAAGTCCTCAGTCTCGCGCATCTTCTTAGAACGCCTCGCGAGCCGCCACACTTGCGAAAACGTGCGCAGAGCGCGTGCAGCGTGCGTGCAAAGCAATGGGACATCAAGGCGTCGTAGCGGAGAGGTGTAGTCGCTTTACGAGTGTTTACTCTGCACTCAGCGGCTGCAGCCTGCACCGCAGCGCCCGTTCGATGCGCGGGTTTCCCTGTTGGAGGCGACCTAAATCTTTGACTTAGGTGTCAGCTAGTGGCACTCGCAAGACGGCGTTCATGTATTAAAGCGATAGCCATTAATGTCTCATACTCACGTCCGTCCGTCCGTCTGTGCCCTGGCACGGTGTCAGCTCTGGCCTCCCCCCCTCACACTCTCTTAGAATTCACGTGACGGCACAGTGTCTCGTTGCATCGTTCGAGTTAGCCGGATGGCTCCCACGCGCACGCGTCTTTTCCTCTCACACTCTCAACAATCACGTGGCCGCCGGGGCACGTCAACGGACACCGGTCGCGTTGGTCCCGCCTCGCGTGGGGCTATACAGCGCTTGCGTTTTGCTAGGGTAGCGTCGTTGCGCCCAGGGTGCCCACTCATGCAATAAGGGAGGCGCCCGCATGGCGTTCCATTCTGATTGGCCCCGTCGACCACGTCTCAATGGCCACAGGCTTTCGCCGAACGCACTGGACCTTTGCAGAAATTCCCACGCGCCACCTACGGCGGCCGCAAAGCGTTATGGGAAGCCGGAGAGCCGGTGGAGTGTCGTATGCTCGCGGAAGCGTTGACGCACCTCGTTTCCAGCGTGCGGTCGTACAAGCGCGTCGTTGCAGGAATATCTCGCGTGAGAACCGTGCTTCAATCTGCACTCAAAGAAGAGGCACAACCCAGAGCAACATGGATAATATCCAGCAAACAGTAAATAAATCCTTGACTTATTAATGACCCGGGAAAATGCCCATTGAATTGGAAACTTTATACTGCGTTCGGGGCGAGTCCCCTGTGCTTCGTTGATCGCATTTACAAGTAGCGGAAGCTTTCCTCGTTTGTTTTATTATCAGCATGACCATACAGCTTCATTATTGGTACTTTGTGTTCGACCCTATCGCTCGTCGCGCGGAGGGTCATCCCGAGGCTCGTGATATGCTTCCGCGCGATGCGCAGGACCGTGGCACTTTGCGCATGATAATCGATGGCAAAATGGCACCCTCATAAATAAATGGGTCGGAGCCCAGCTACGCTGTGTAGATTGGGATACTAATTGCCTGTTTTAAATGCTGCGTGTTAGAAACCTTGCACTTGGGACGCTCAGAGTGGTAAAAACCAGCTACCAACACGCTCATAGGGCGGATATCAAGTGAGTGCTGTGGGCTGCGGAGATCGCGTAATCAAGGCGCAGTGTCGCGCTACATGAAGCTACAATACTCTGCACATTTGACTTCCCTGTATTTGTTTTCGAACAACGTAAAACAGTGTCTCTGTGTCGTGCCTGTTTCCTCGACCGTGACTTGGAAATTAACTCAAGAATTTTGGACCTCGTTGCGCCAAATGTCGTGACTCCCGAGTTAACAATGGGAAGGAATATATAACAGAATGAGCCTTCGTCGGCATAATTTACACAATATTCCAATTTACTGTTTGAGTTCCCTTGTTTCACTACAGTTTATGATTATGCTAATTTAGTGATTTGTCGTTTGGATGCAGATGCCCCTCCAAGCTGCCGAAAACATACAGCCGTTCCTGTCAATCTTTGCAAAAAGCGTCATGGACAAAAAATCTGAAGGACTTGCCACAGGCGTATTCAGAAGGGAAAATTATGCAGCATGAGCATTCTCATCGGTGCCAATAAGCACTCAGTATCTGTGTACAGAATGTTTAAGTCAGAAAACGTTCATGAGGTACTGCTGTGCAAGGCTGGTAATGGTAAGACCGTGGTTTTAAAAGCAATCGTCAGCTTACATCAGCTAGCAGTGGGAAAGAAGTTGGCTTCGAGTGTCAATTTTGTATCGGATAATAATGAAACAACTGCGTAATAATGAAACAACTGATAATAATGAAACACTGCGTAACAGTGCAATAAAAAACTCGCAGGGTTTCTTATGCATTCGCCCAAGACAACTTGAAGGCGAACTTGAAGGCGAAAGGCGTCTTTTTCTTTTTCTTCAGTCGATGTATTGGTCCTTCCCGCACCCTTGCGAAAGTTTTCTGCACCTAACGTGGTTTCGCACTGGTTCTATGATCGGAGGCATTCCATACTTTCAGCCCCTCGCCTGGTTTCGCTCGGCCTCCGTGATCGGTGGGCTGATCACGGAGGCAGTGCAAAGCGACGATGTCGTGTGATGGCGTCATCATGCGACGTCATGATGACCTCACACGTTCTGGTGATCTGTGATGTCACGACGACGTCATATCGTGACGCCACCACATGACGCTTTTTGTATCATTCTTGTTGACGCTGCCGCCGCGGGACGCCAAAGCCACCGATGGTAATTTTTTTTTAGATGTGAAGCATCTTATGGCGAAAGCTTAATCCGGTGGTGGTGGTGATGGTGGTGGTGTGCCGCGTGCCCTCCCTTACTGCGCATGCGCAAATCCCTTTCAAAAAATAAAAAAAACTCCTTTCCCCCTCTCTCTCTCTCCTCTAGGCATCCCTTCCCCGCGGCAACCACACCCTTCACTGCGCATGCGCCCCTCCCCTCCTCTCTCCCCCTCTCCCCCCTAGGCATCCCTGCCCGTGGAGTCCACACTCCCACTGCGCATGCGCGTCCCCCCTCCTCTCTCCCCTCCTACGCTCCCCCCTCTCCCCTCATCTACGCAACCCTGCCCGCGGCGTCCGCACTCCCCACTGCGCATGCGCGTCCCCTGTTCTCTCTTCTCTCCTACGCTCCCCCCCTCTCTCGCCTCGCCTCGCGACGCCGACGCAGGCAGCGTCTGCTAGCGAGTTTCTTGGTTGAAAAAACCGACTGCTCGCGCCGCACAACCGTTCACTGGCCACTCCGTATATATGGCAATGGATTTTGACCTGCAAGGTGGTGCCGGTGTGAGATTTCTCCTGTGAGTTGTTGAACAATAAAAATTCGCAGCGTGGGCGCGTTAACTAAAAGCGGACTGCGGGTCTCTGTGTCCAGTCGGAGTCTTCCGTCTCTCATTGCCCATTAGCAGCCATTGTCATGTTCCAGTAGGACACACCGCTCCATCACTGCGTGCTTTGCGCCTCGCCAGTTTTCTCTCCTGCGCAACGCTGCGATGAGCGAAAGCGTCAACGCCGCCGCCAGTGTAAGCATTAGCGCCCGCTGCTTCACATCTACACATGGTTCCCTTTAGCGGGAGATGGTGTAATTTTTTTTCGGTTTTTAGGCGAAAACCTTACATGTCTAATCGAACGTGAAATTTGACCAGTGGCGTGCCGCTTCGGCGGCGTCGAGTGATGCGAAAATTCGTCATCACGCGATAACGACACCATATATTGCTACGTACCAGTGGCATCGAGATGAAGAGGACGAAGGGAAGGACGACAAAGAGGATAGACTGGCGCGAGCCGATCAGTATTGGTGGCGCTGCTCGCTTAGGCGGTTGTGAAATACATCTGTACCCACCCCTACGAGTCTGTATATTTCCCGCAGCGGGCGATTGCTTGCAGCTTTCGACATGACTACGCAGGACTGGACTACATCCACTCCGGTCGTCACGCCTCCTGCCCTGCCTGCCAACCCACCGGCCCCAACAACTTTCGTGACGCTTCCCGTCTTGAAAGACCCTGGCGTGTTCTCGGGCGGCGAGGGTTCCGACGTCGATCAATGGCTACGCCTCTAGGAACGCGTCAGCGCTAGTTACAGGTGGGACCCCACCCTCATGCTAGCGAACGTCATCTTTTACCTCGACGGAACCCCTCGTGTCTGGTTTGACACCCACGAGCATGACATTACAAGCTGGGACACCTTCAAGGAAGAGATCCGCGACCTTTTTGGAAACCCGTTTGGTCGTCGACAAGCCGCGAAGAATGAGTTATCGACTCGTGCACAAACTTCCACCGAGTCCTACGTCAGTTACATTCAGAATGTCCTCGCTCTATGCCGCAAAGCCGACGAAAACATGTCCGAGCCTGACAAAGTTGCGCATATCCTCAAGGGTATCGCTAACGATGCGTTCAACTTGTTGGTATATAATAACGTGTCGTCTGTGGATGCCATAATTCAAGAATGCCGCCGGCTCGAACAGGCTAAAAGCAGGCGCATCTCCCATTGGTTCTAGCGCCTTCCGAATACCGCAGCGACGTCCTCTTGCCTTGACCCATATCGTCCACCAGACACCTGTGACGACTTAACACGACTCGTCAGGCGTGAACTTGAAGCGGCCGTTCCAGCTACAGGGGCACCAACATCCCCTGAACCCTCTCCTTCAATATCCCTTCCCCTAATTCAAGCGGTAGTACGACAGGAAATTGCCAGCATGGGTATTTGCTCTATTTCGACGCCTACTCGCACTGACTTCCAGCCACAATTCACCACTTCACGTCGATCCCCGTCGGGCTCTCCATCAGCGTTCCGCAATCCGTCCGCGTGGAGAACACCTGATGACAAGCCTATATGCTTCTCCTGTCACCGTATCGGGCACATTTCCCGCCATTGCAGAAGTCGTTGGGGTCCTGCCGCACAAACTTTTCCTCGTCCCTTCAATACTCGTTCCCTTTATCGTCATGAGACCAGCTCCGACCATTTTACCCGTCAGGAACCTGTGAGTGATCCCCGCTACTCCCGCTCTCCATCACCTCAACGTCGCCAGTCTCTTTCTCCGCAGCCCCGCCGACCACCTTCCCCCGCCTTCCCACGACGTTCTCCGACGGAAAACTAAGTGTTGCAGCCCTCTGAGGTGGCGCTGCATCACTCGGACCGACCGAAAATCCTCTACTGACCATACAGACGAAACGGAACCTTATCGACGTTCAAGTAGACGGTGTGCATGTGACTGCTCTTGTCGACACTGGGGCTCAACTTTCCGTTATGACGAGTGATTTCCGCCGCAAGCTCAAGAAAGTTCTCACACCTGCGACCACTCAGTTCGTCCGTGTTGCCGATGGCGGAACAGCATCGGTCGTTGGAATGTGCTCCGCTCATGTAAGCATCGCGGATCGCCACACAGTTGTTCTTTTTACCGTCCTTGAAAAATGCCCCCACGAGGTAATCCTAGGCCTTGACTTCCTGTCCGCGCATTCTGCGCTCATTGACTGTTCGGCCAGTACGCTACGTCTCCATTTGCCCACAACCGACCCTCCTGCACAACGGCCGAGTCGCCTCTGCACAGCGGGATATGTTCGCCTTCCTCCCCAAACACTGACCTACGTCGAGCTCGTCTCAACACCACCAGTTCCCGACGGCGACTATGTACTGACACCTATCACCGATGTCCTCATCAGCCGCGGCATTACGTTGCCGCACACCGTTCTGTCTGTCGCAGCGAACTCCACGTGCCTTCCAGTTGTCAACTATAGTTTGACGCCTCAAGTGCTGCCGCAAGGCATCTCTTTGGCATCGATTTCCACCTTAGAGGACAACTCAGTGAATGTTTTCAGAGTGGCCGCTCCTTCCGACTCCCATGCTCAACACCAATCCAACACTTGCTCCGACAGCGCTATTAAGTCGATGATTGCTTGAAACACCGCAGCAGAGGGACGAGCTCCACCGGGTTCTGCTTTCCTACATCGACGTTTTCGACCTCAGCGGCCGCCCATTGGGGAAAGCTACTGGTGTGACCCACTGCATAAACATGGGTGATGAGCCTCCTATTCATAGGCGTCCATATCGGGTGTCGGCGGCTGAGCGTCAAATTATTCAAGGTGAGGTAGACAAAATGCTCGCCAAGCACATCATTGAGCCATCCTGCAGTCCTTGGGCATCCCCTGTCGTGCTAGTCCGCAAGAAGGACGGCACATGGCGTTTGTGTGTCGATTATCGACACCTAAACAAAATTACCAAAAAAGACGCGTACCCTCTGCCACGAATAGATGATGCCCTTGATTGTCTCTATGGTGCCCGCTATTTTTCCTCAATCGACCTCCGTTCTGGGTACTGGCAGATTGAGGTGGATGAAATGGATCGTGAAAAGACGGCATTCATCACCCCCGATAGCCTATATCAATTCAGGGTCATGCCCTTCGGTCCTCTGTAACGCCCCAGCCACCTTCGAACGAATGATGGACTCCCTGCTCAGAGGCTTTAAATGGTCCACCTGTCTGTGCTACTTGTACGACGTCGTTGTTTTTTCACCAACATTTGAAACTCATATAGAGCGTCTGTCAGCCGTCTTAGACATCTTCCGTCGCACTGGCCTGCAGCTCAACTCGTCCAAATGTCACTTTGGCCGCCACCAAATCACAGTACTTGGCCATTTGGTGGACGCTAACGGTGTACAACCAGACCCGGGCAAAAATCAGCGCAGTCAAAAACTTTCCTGTGCCACGATCTGCGAAGGATGTCCGTAGTTTTATAGGGCTATGTTCGTACTTCCGACGCTTCGTGAAAAATTTTGCGGACATAGCGAGACCTCTTACGCAGCTCCTCAAGCAAGACGTCCCGTTTTCATGGGGCTCAGAAGAGGCTTCTGCGTTCTCGACTCTAATCGCCCTCCTGACTACTCCTCCGATCCTGGCACACTTTGACCCTGCTGCCCCTACGGAGATCCATACAGATGCAAGTGGACATGGCATCGGTGCAGTGCTAGCTCAACAACAACGTGGCCATGACTGCGTCATCGCATACGCCAGCCGCCTTCTATCCGCCCCTGAACGTAATTATTCCATCACAGAGCGTGAGTGCTTGGCCCTCGTTTGGCCGGTGGCGAAATTCAGGCCTTACCTATACGGACGCCCATTTTCTGTGGTCACCGACCACCACGCGCTCTGCTGGCTGAACTCTCTTAAAGATCCCACAGGGCGCCTTGGTCGCTGGGCTTTGCGTCTGCAAGAATTTTCCTATTCGGTCATCTACAAATCTGGCCGCCTGCACCTTGATGCCGACTGCCTCTCCCGGTACCCTGCCGACGATCCTGATGACACCGACGCGACCACGGAGCACTCTATCTTGTCAGTGTCCGACTTCCTTCACATTGGGGAAGAACAGAAACGGGACCCACTGCTGTTTGACATCATCAGCCGTACGCAATCTACCCCAAATGACACCTCCGTCCGACACTTTGTGCTTCAAAAGGACGTCCTATACCGTCGTAATTACCGAACTGACGGGCCTGACCTTCTTGTTGTTGTGCCTAAGCATTTACGGCGCTGTGTCCTCGCTGAACTTCAAGACGCGCCCACAGCTGGACACCTTGGCGTATCTCGCACGTACGAGCGCGTACGGCGCCGTTTCTTCTGGCCAGGCCTTGCTCACTCGGCACGCCGATACATCGCCACGTGTGAGTTATGCCAACGACGAAAAACACCGTCGCTGCTACCCGCTGGCCATCTTCAACCAATCGATATCCCCACGGAACCATTTTATCGCGTTGGCTTAGACCTGCTTGGGCCTTTTCCCGCTTCCATATTGGGAAACAAGTGGATAGCCGTGGCCACCGATTACGCTACACGCTACGCCATCACGCGAGCTTTACCGACAAGTTGTGCAACCGACGTTGCTGACTTCCTCTTACGGGACGTTATATTGGTTCACGGAGCCCCAAGATAGCTGCTCACAGACCGTGGCCGTACATTTATATCGCAAGTTATCGCCGACATCCTGTGTTCGTGTTCCACGCAACACAAAGTGACCACTGCTTACCACCCTTCAAACCAACGGCCTCACGGAACGCTTTAATCGTACTCTTACGGAGATGCTCGCTATGTATGTGTCGCCGGGCCACCGAGACTGGGATCTTGCCCTACCCTTCGCAACATTCGCGTACAATTCATCGCGTCACGACACAGCAGGCTTTTCTTCCTTTCTACCTGTTGTACGGAAGAGAGCCGACCTTACCGCTGGATACCATCATTTCCGCCAATCCCTCGTCCACCAGCGAGTATGCCCGTGACGCTATAGCGCGAGCCGATCATGCCCGTCAGCTTGCCCGCGCTCGGCTTACGGCGTCGCAGAGCAACCAACGACGTCGCTACGATGCTTCACATCGAGACGCTCATTTCGCTCCTGGTATCCCTTGTGCTACTCTGGTCCCCTCATCGTCGGGTGGGCCTATCTGAGAAGCTTTTGTCTCGTTACACCGGACCTTACCGTGTGCTGCGTCAAGCAACACCTGTTACTTATGAGATCGGCCCCATCTGTCCATCGTCATCTGTTCGGTCCAGTGATGTTGTTCACGTATCACGGCTCAAGTCCTACAACAGTGCGTCTGACAACGACCTTTAAAGCTCCGGGACGGTGCTTCCGCCGCCGGGGGTCATGCTACGTACCAGTGGCACCGACATCAAGAGGACGAAGGGAAGGACGACCAAGAAGGATAGACTGGTCGCGAGCTGATCAGTATCGGTGGCGCTGCTCGCTTAGGCAGTTGTGAAATACATCTGTACCCACCCCTACGAGTCTGTATAGTTCCCGCAACAATATGACGCCAAAGATTGCCAAAAATTGTGACGTCATGAAGACGTCACGTTACTTGACATGACACGTCATCGCATGACATCCTAGCTTGGTCAAAGGTTGTCTGATCACGGAGGCAATGCAAAATCAGATGAGGTGCCTCCGATCTTAGAGGCAGTGCAAAACCTACGAAGGGTGGTGGGAATTGTGGCGGGCATGGGCGTCGGCAGGGGAGTGCAAAAGGGGCACTGGCCCCCCCTCACGCCACACAAGCACTTGCCCACACCCAAGCTACACTAGTGCTCGCCCCCCTCCCCCAGCCGCGATGCAAGACGGGTTCCACCCAAGACGAAATCCTGCTGACACTCATGGACTGGCGGGATAGAATCAGTACATCGACTGAGAAGAAACATAACATAGCTTTAGCCTTTGAGTCGTCTTAGGTGAATGCATAGGGGATCCTGTGAGTTTCTAATGAGGCATCTAAGGCTTTCGCCTTAATAAGTTCGCGTAGTTACACGGCATGCTTCAAGTGTAAAATCTCAGCCCCGTAATCACAGCGAACGAGAACACAAATATCTTAACAAAGGTCAAACTTAACTGCAGCACCGAGCAATGAAACGAAACGTCCAGTGTCTTTCGCCTGTTATCTCATCCAAGAACAGAGTATGCTTGTCCGCCGCTTTCCTTCTTCTTCAGCATGTTCAGTGATGAATATGGCTATTTGGGATGAACAACACAGTCTAGTTTGCATGCATGAAAGTCGGAGCGCTCTCAAGTAGCCGTCTCTTCACAACAGCAGCACCTTATACCATCCAAAACCATTCACGGCGCGCGAAGAAAGCAGGCGAAAGCGAGAAGGCGTCTGCTCTGCCCGCCCGGCGCTCCGCTCTCTCATAATGCCCCAGCGCCGATCCACCAGGGGAAGGCGCGGCGCTGCGATTTCTGCAAAGGTCCCTTTGGAAATTTACGAAGTGTCCTTCAATTTTTAGGGGCGAAGCTCCTTAGGAAATAGCCTTGTCTTCCGTTGTGGTCAAAATATTGAACCGTTGCTATGGTCGAAACCTATGAGAGACATAAAGAAAAGGTTTTTCAATAGACTTACAACGTAGAAATAGGCTAATTATAAGGTAAGAGATCGCTGTTTCCGGCGAAAATAGACTATTGAGGAGAGTATTGAAGAGTTGGTCTTTACTAAAATGCGCCTAGATGTTGAGGCTTCTCAAGAAAACTTTAACACAAAGGCACTCGTCGAGCACTGTATGTTTCAACAAATTACCCATATTGAAATGAAGGGAAAAAGTGTACATTTTAAGGGCTGGTTTTCTTTGTTAAACAAAATATTATTGAGAACTAACAGACAATGATGCCAAGGAAACTATAGGGAATGTTAATTTGAAGTAATTGTAATGTAAATGGGAAGAAAGAAATGTGGACGGAAAGATAACTTGCCACCGTGATTACTTGCCACCGTAAAGGATAACCTGCCACACAACAGCCCTTAAAATATACACTTCCTTCCTTCATTCATGGCGAGGGTCTCGTTCTGGCAGACTTAATGCCTTCAGATAGTACGCGAGGGAATTATTAGTCAGCGGTCAGCTCGTAATAAGATCACGTGCTACGTGACGCAAACAGGCAAAAAGAGTGTTCCACACTCGCCGTAATGGCAACTGGCGGCGCTGACTGACGCTCCCACGTTTAAATGCACATATGTACCCTATAGAGTATACGGCGGGATGACTGCCGCCGTAGCTCAGTGGTAGAGCATCAGACGCGTTATTCGAAGGTCACAGGTTCGCTCCCCTAGCGGTGGCAAGTTATCTGTTCGTCCACTTCGCTTTCGTCGCATTTACATTACATTTACTACTTATAAAATCCCCTATACTTTCCTTGGCAGCATTGTCAGTTAGTTCTTATCGATATTAAAATGGTATCTTGCCAGCAGTAAGGTAGCAGGCTCTTAGATTCACTTTCGAGGCTTATCCTCCTTGAACTGGCTCGGACGGCTGCAAGGTGAAATAAATTTGCATCTATATACACTATGTCACTCAGCTTTATATTATATGGGGCAACGCTCGGGTAACGTACGGTTACTCACCAATACGATACCCAGAGCTTGGCCCACTCGTCATGATTCACCTCGTGGAGATGCGTGGATTGTTCTTCTCCATTCCTTAAGTTAACTGTGTCTCGTCGCGCTGCCGACGCGCATCTCAGAGGCTACATAGAAACAAGGCAGGGATTCAGACCTGCTCCGCCAGGCGCTGCAACAATTTTAGCTTCTCACAAGAGAACTATGTGCTGTTTCAATCAACACGCTCAATTATTTCCACTACTTATACTGACAGTTATTTCGCCTGTGTGTTAAGTAAAACTTATTCTCCGATATCATATGTATCCAGCGTAACTCTAAACTTGAACCAGAACCGGTGATTTTCTACCAGTGTTATATTTAAAACATTGTTTTCCGAATATTCAGAAAACCGCAAGTAAGGGCTTGAACGGAAATGCTTGGAAGAAAAATAAAACTGTCACTATACATTCGTGCCTTCGTGCAACTAAACGAACGTTAGCGAAAAATGACAGAAGTTCCCACGATATGTAGAAATTACAAAATATCCTTACCCGAGTGTCCACCTTAAATGTTCGTGATTCCGGAGCAGTAATACGCACACGATACGCACACACAACAAAGAGAGTAAGAAAAGACGGGTGGGAAGGCGAAATAAAAAAAAACTGTTTACTTCCCTGCGCAAGAAACGAACGTGACAGCAAGGCAGAAAGACGAGTAACGAACCAGAAGTTGGCGCACAACTATGCGGTGCTACACGCTATCACACGCTATCTGTATCAGGCATCGCTGTGCGGCTGAAGGTATATAATATGCGCCCCCCACACCTTCCTCCCTCAAGAAAGACAAGGAATCAAGATGGAAACAGCTGCAGCATCAATTAGTGTCGCTGAAGTAACGTTCGAAACCGGAGGTCTCAAACACCCCACCCGCGGGCTTCTATCTTCCTGCCCGCGCCGCGCGTGACTGTTTTCGCTACATTAAAAAAAATGCCTTAATAAGTATGTGTATGAGCTACGTAAACATGACTGGCCTCCAGAAATTTTTTTTCGTAAGGCACCCCATGCGATCACCATGTACTGAAAGCATAACCTGGAAAAAAAAAAAACTATATTCCAGAATCAGCGTACAGATTTTAGACATTCCGCAGATCGGTATCGATATGTTTCTCAAATCCTGACGCAAAATCCGCTGCAGAAATGACCTATAATATATGAGATATGGTGAAGCGTTCTTTGAAATGGCAAAGTCAGGTGAATGAATGAATGAATGAATGAATAAACTTTATTTGAAGTCCGGCTCCTTCGGGCGAGGCGGGGGGGGAAGAGGGGGATTGACCCCTGTTCCGTCCCACTCTCCGTCAATGATGGCGGTGCCTCAGATGACGGCGGGAAGTCCTTGGACCCGGGCGGCATCTTCGGCTTGCCGGACGGCCCAAAGCCAGGTGACATCATTTTTTTTTATTGAGGTGATGTAAGGAGATGTTGACGCACAAACAGGGCGCCGGCTACTCCTTATCCCTTAGAGGTGTCTGACATAGAGCACGTAGGGTCCACGTCTCTACGCGTAACAAGTCCACAGCGCATACAATATACAATTTAGCCTAACAGTTAAGACATAAGATTTCAAAACAGCGTATTCAACAACCACATATCTGTGCACATACGGTGATGTTGAAGAGCGACCGTTATAAATTGAATAGCAACTGCCACATATAGTCAAAAGTCACATAATAAACAACAAAATAGATAACGTAATAGTCAACAGTGACATAATTATACACTGTGATGTTAAAAAAAAACTGAAATACTCTAGTATCGGTCAAGAATGCCAGTGTGTTCAAGAAAAATTTTTTTTTTGCGGCGCACCCCCCCCCCCCCCACTCTCTTCCCACTTTTACGTTCTCCGCTATATCGGCCATTGAGGGGCTGAATTTCGTGTCTGGGGCCCCTTTTGACCGAGTTGAGTTAAGGACACCTGTCGTAAACAAAAGCGTGCGCAATATTCTCTACTAGAGGGTGAAGGCCAATATACAACGCAGCGCCCCCCCCCCCCCCCTCTACCCCGCCCAACGATCGAGTCCGAAAGAAAACGACGTCCGCAACAGATGCAAAAGTGAAGACGAAGCTATGACGTTCTTATCACAACTTCCTGTCATTGGTAGCCGGCTATCCGGGCTAAGGTGGGAAGAAATTTGGAACGTAACATCAGTAGTACTCGGCAGCCATTATCGTCGAAGGACACGCGTGGACAATCCTGCACTTTAACAATCACGTGACAAGTACTGCAAAGTAAAGCTATGGGCACAATGGCAGTCCCCCTTTAAAATATTAGTGGGAAAGGTAACAGTTAACCCTCCCCCCCCCCCGACCCCCGCGACTGCCCACTGTTTGCAGGCTTAGGGCCCTGAAACTGACTTGTCAGAGTTAACGAGGAGGTAGGAAAAAATTTACACCATCTCCCCCTAAAGGGAACCATGTGTAGATGTGAAGCAGCGGGCGCTAACGCTTACACTGGCGGCGGCGTTGACGCTGGCGCTCATCACAGCGTTGCACAGGAGAGAAAACTGGGGAGGCGCAAAGCAGGCAGTGATGGAGCAGTGTTTCCTACTGGAACATGCCAATCGCTGCTAATGGGCAATGAGAGACAGAAGACTCCGACTGGACACAAAGACCCGCACTCCGCTTTTAGTTAACGCGCACGCTGCGAATTTTTATTGTTCAACAACGCACAGGACAAATCTCTCACCGGCACCACCTTGGAGGTCAAGATCCATTGCCATATATACGGGGTGGCCAGTGAACGGTTGTGCAGCGCGAGCAGTCGGTTTTTTCAATCCAAGAAACTCGCTAGCAGACGCTGCCAGCGTCGGCGTGGCGAGGCGAGAGAGGGGGGGAGCGTAGGAGAGGAGAGAGGGGGGTGACACGCATACGCAGTGGGAGTGTGAACGCCGTGGGCAGGGATGCGTAGAGGAGAGAGGGCGGAGCGTAGGAGAGGAGAGAGAGGGGGGGACGCGCATGCGCAGTGGGAGTGTAGACGCCGCGTGCAGGGATGCCTAGAGGAGAGAGGGGGGAGTGTAAGAGGGGAGAGAGGAGGGGAGGCGCATGCGCAGTGAGGGTGTGGGAGGGATGCCTAGAGGAGAGAGAGGGGGGAGAGGAGGTTTTTTTTATTTTTATTTCTTTTGAAGGGTTTGCGCATGCGCAGTAAGGGTGGGCACGCGCCACACCACCACCGCCACCACCACCACCGGATTAAGCTTCGCCATAAGATGCTTCACATCTAAAATATACAAATCAAACAGTCAGTAAACTTCGACGGCACCGCTACCATATCCGCCAGTTTGCCAGTGCATTCACTGCTTTGTTCTTTCGACACCCGCGTAAAACAAGCTTTTCCTTTCAGCAACCCTTGGATCGACATTCCACTGCTTCCAACGCCATTTGCCCTTTTATTCCTCGTCGCCAAAGGTAATAAACGAAAGAGTATGAAGGCGCGTCGAGGCTGCCGCATGGCGTGAAGCAAAGCTGCTACGGAAGTGTGTGTTGCACAAACAGCCGTCCATCTCGCTAAATGCACGTGAGGAACCGGGCGGCGCTCGTCCTCACTGCAGCAAGAATGCACGGCAACAGATTCTTCTCTGTGGCGGCACGAATATCGACAGCCCCCCCCCCCCCCCTCCAAAAACAAAAAAAACAACAACAAAAAAAACTATAGCGATCTCTAGTGGTGTTTCATTTTCCTTCTTGGACTGCTAGTCTCTGACAGGAGGAATTTATTACTCGGTGAGCGTTAACGAAAGAATCTCGCCAGTTTTGTAATTATTCTAATTCTGTTCCCGTAATTGACTGACAGCTGCTCAACCATACTGCAGGCAGCGTACGGGCCTTCTTTGCTAACGTACTAAACAAAACCAACGACAGATCAATATGGTGCCGGGGACAGCGTCAAGCCCCATGGTTTTTTCTCGCAGCTCTTTTTTGTTTCTACTGTGACTTTGCTGTAAGGGTGGACTTGTGACTAAGTGATTCACCGGCAGGAACAGAATTTCCTGAAAGCCTGTTTTAAACTCAAATGAAATAGTGCATTCAGGTCAAATCATTTGATATCATATTCGAATGAGTTAAGGTATTGTCTCGTGGTGACGAGGATGAGCAACACGACAGTCATACACGATGAAGACAAGAGACAGAGAAATAACTTTATTAATCCTATCTTAAGCGAAAGGGGCTACAGAGATGCTGAGGGATCCATCTTGTGGTAAACCTCCTTTACCACCTCAGGATAGGCTCCTGAAGTGCGGGTTGGTAGCTGTGGATGGCAGCCTCCCACAGCTCCAGATCTCCGTGGTGGTCGACGTCCAGACCACCATGGAGGTTTTCCAGAGGCATTGCTGTTAGAAAAATGGAAGGAGGGTTGAAACCAAAAAGTCCGTAAAGTTTCAACAGAGATACTGCCCGCATATTCATGAATTACCGTATGTGCGATGAGCCTTGAGGTTGTTAAGCTCTAGGTAATTTCACGACAGTTTCTTTCGAACACCCTGGTGTTGCGAAATGCATCTCTACATGTACCTTCTGTCGTAGTCGTTCCGTCATATATACGCAGATTTTCAAATACGCTGCCACGCATACTGATAAAGACACTGTCATGTCATGTTGCATCACCTGGGTCTTGGCGCTATGTGCTGTAGTGCGTCACCGTTTCTCGCCGGCAAAAGGGCAAGAATGTAACAAGCAGACGCCTGGAAGGCACTATAAGCTCGAAATCAGTAATAAAAGGATTGGTAGTGCATTGCAAACCACTATAAGACGGCAGAATATAACAACGTCTATGTGAGGAGATGTCGTCGGAGGCATGGCTGCACCTTCGTGCGCAATACCCTCCCCACGTCGGCTGACGCAAAAGCCCTTTAGGCCCATTGCGGCACCCCAAAGCACCACAAACACGCAAAATGGCGCCAAGAGGCTCCGTACGCGGCTGTCACGTATACTGTTTGCCGACTAAGTCTTGCCGCGCCTTCGCGTAACGCCTGGGCGCACTTATCGCGGCGGCACAGAGCCATTTGCCGCGAAGATGTGGCCATGTTTATGGCGAGCCGTTATTGACTCCTTCGGAAAGACGATTGCCGGAGGATGGTCCGGCAGCAAAGCATGAAAGTTGCACAACATCTCGTGGAGCATGTGTTGGTCGAAATGACGAAATATTGAGTGCACACGACGCAGCTCAGGACGCCCTTTGCAGCCGTAGCGGTGTAGATATGTAAATGAACAGTACAACCTTTAACACCGACAATACACTGGAAAACAAACGGGTTGGCGTCTTCCGTGAATATCTCACACTTTGGCTCTCTCCATTTTCAGCTGTGAATGGTATTAGCAGTGAGTACCGTCACACAAACGCTCATACGAGCTCGCGCTTGCGCAGATATACTTACACCTGATATTCCTGTAATCGATAGCCGGAATGGCAGCGCATTAAAATCAGGCGCTACACCCTCGAAGGAG